>JBBUKS010000067.1:237647-286120 GCA_038050645.1 Hedychium gardnerianum
CTCGTCCCTTCCTTTAGTCACACGTCGCTATCGCTCGTCCCTTCCTTTAGTCACACGTCGCTAGCGCTCGTCCCTTAATTTCCTGACAGAACTGAAGATAGGCTACGATGGAATGCTTTCAAGGACTATAAGTAAGTATAGTTCAAGGTGCGTCGCGAAAGGACAAGAATCAGTAGAGTAGGAGAGCAGAAGTCAGAGTTCAAGTTCAAGGAATATTAGGGGGCGAACGAAAGCGTATCGAAGTAGAGCAAGTCAGGCGGACAGAGGAAAAGGAGCGGTCAACATCAAGTTCAGTGAGCCGGATGTGATGAGTGCAGCACCTACTAAAGCAAATCAAGAACTAGAACTCTTTGCGGAAGGCGCTCTCTTAATGCTTTTTTATTTATACCGCCTACTTCTTTTTCCTATTACGGAGATGTATCAGATAGCAGGTCATACCAAGTCATGCGCATCAAAATGCGAATGGGCGTATTCAAGGTCTCAAGTTCAATTCTTGCTTTTCATGGACTCAAGTTCTTTCTGCTACTTGGGAAGGTAGTAGCTGGTTCAATCGGGTGATAAGTCTTGGTCGAAGGTTCGATTTTGTTCTCCAAGGGGATGGGAGCCTCAGAGCAGGTTGAGGCAGAAGAGTCAGATTCAATGAGTTTGGCGGGTAGTCTCTGCCAGTTCGGTATGGGGCAAAAAGAAGGATGATTCTCGGGGATAGAGCTCGACTATCCTTATAGAAATGACTTTCTCCAGGCCAGGCAGGAAAGAGAGATGTAGATATATTCTTCTTTCTGGGGATCCTAGAACTTATCATGTGGTAGAAGCACACAAGTAGCCCTTATCCGACAATCTATATCGCTCCTTGAAGTAGGGTAGTAGCTCCTCTCCTTTGTCGAGCCTAGAGTCTACTTAACTCAGAAGTAGTAAAGTTCCTCAACTTGCTTTGCTGTTTTTATAGCAATCTATAAGAAGCTTTGCTGAGAAAGATGGTGCGGAGCGAATTATCTTGCTCAACGTAAGCGATAGTGATTACTTGACTTTCTTCTCTCCCAACCGCCTATGATATGAGAAATAGAAGTCTACTTTCAAGCGTCCATTATCTATCCTCTCATCCCGTAGTGCCATAGACTGAAGGACAGTTGTTACGACTGCTTCTGATCTGAGCTCGTACCCACACCCTGGTCCGATTTACCAATAGCAATGCTCTCTGCCTCCGCATCCTCTCTTTCGATCCCTCTCTCGTGCCTTTCACGCGTCACTGGATCTTTATTTAGACCCGAGGGGGTGTTTTTCAAATCCATGGTCCCATCGAACAATGAAAAAGAAGTGGTGACGATCGCAGCAGAGCCTTCAACGGGACTACTTTTATAATAGAGAGCAGAGTCTGCATAAGAGAGTTCTTAATTGAGTAAGAGTAAAGTGGATCTGCGCTACATAGATAGATCCGCTCTTAGTAGTCTCAGTTGTTGGTGCTCTCTTGTCGAAAGAGGCCTAGAAGCAGGTTTCGATGATCGATTCGATGGACGACTTTCAGTGCGAAGTAGGAGAGATTGAAGTTCTCGGAACAAGGGGCGGCAGATCACTCATATTCTTCATATAAATAATATGGATTGATCACTGATGATTCATATAGAGTGAACGACTCATAGTCAATATGAAGTGGAAGGAGCGCCCTTATATTTCCCAAAGAGCTCCGTAAGGAGCGACTCTTCCAAGCCTCCACCCTAGTCATCGCCGCTCAAGCAGATCCTTATCAGGCTCCGCTAAGCTAAGGAAGTGAGATGAATCCGGAGGTCGCTTACTATAATAGAAAGTAGCTACTTTCCACTCCTCATCCTATAGAGCTAGACTCAGAGGCACATAAGATAATACCCATTCCGTACAGTCCATAGCTGCTCTTCCCAACTTATTTCAAGAGGCACAGGCACGAATCCGAGTTCGCTCTTCCCTTCTCTCCGGTCCATCCCCGTCCTACCCTTTTGGAGAACACTACATAGAGTAAGCAAAGACAAAGAACCCCCGACACTCGCGCTGCAGTCGTGAATAGATTTAAGAAGGCCAATCTCCCCGTCCTTTCTTGCATAACTGAGGTATCAAGTAATGATATATAATCCGCATCCTATTACTTATTTATCAATGCCCCGAGAAGAGACTAGACTAATAATTTAGCGTAAGCGCTTCCTATTACTTCTTTCTCTTGCATGCCATAGGGAAGGGAAAGAGAGAATGAGACTGATGCCCTTTCTTTCCCAGTTGAGTGAGCCCTGGTCTGGAATTGAGTTAACTCGCCCAGCATACTGGTGACTGACTGACCCCTGGAAGTTTCCGAAGCTCTAATCCAACAGCTAGAATTGGACTGGCATCAACTTAACCAACTTCCGATAGGAACTATGCAGAAAGACTAGACAAGTCACGTGCCCGGAAGCAGGAGTGCGGCCTACCGTATCCTCTATTAAGTAGCATCTTTCTTGTACTTGAGGCCGAGTCTGCCCTCTTTCGCGGGTCACTCCTTAGATCTATTGTAGGTGCCATGGGTTGAGTGCCCTTTGATCCTTTAGTAAGGCTAAGGATCGAACCTATCCATGATCTGTCCTCTTTGTGTCACGGGTCTTAGTAAAGCTCCTTTTCATTATCAGACCGTCTTAGAAAAGAATCCTAATGCTGACGGGTAAGACTAGAAATAGTTCACAACACGCTCGCGCCTCTACCTTTATTTCTGCTCTCCTCCGGCTAGGCAAACTTCTTTCTTAGAAGATGCCGGGTTAAGATAGTTCTCTCTCTGACCTATCATTCTTCCATACTCCTTGCCAGATTCATAACCCTAAAGTGCACATTCCCTAAGACGATCCTAAGCGAAGAAATGCTAATCCCTCTAGCGAGAACTATCCGCTCCGTCTAATCCAATAAGAGATTCAACAGTTCGATCTCCTCTCTCAGATATCCAAGTGAGCAGAAGACACTCAAGGAGCAACTCAACGCGGACTGAAAGAATCAGTGATCTAATAGACTGCAATGGGCTCAAGGCTCCCTAAGTGAGTCCACGAATACAGTTGGCGAACCTGGCTGTAGATCCCTCCCGATCCAGTTGCTTACGCTACCTCTTTCTTTCCTATCCGGAGTCTTTAAGTCCTTGACCCCTCCCCGGCAGTTCCAGCAATTCGAGAGTCTCTCCTTCCCTTTCGCAAGAACTGCAATCCCAGCTGTAGCAGCTCATCCATCAATCAACGTGGGCACACCCAATTCGCAAGAGCCGGTCGTATTATCTTCATTCAGTAGTGTAGTAGTCGCCTCGAGCAGTAGTAGGCATCAATCAATAAATTATTCAACCAGTACACTCTATCTTCGTTCAGTTCTCTCAGGCTCATGCATCTATTCTGCCGCGTTCCGCTCCGCTTCACACAACTGCGCGCTCCGCTCCGCTCCTAGAAGTGCGACTAACGCATTCCGCTATCGCAAGAAAGGCACTGTGCTTTATTTAACCCAAGATTCCGCTTCGCTCCAATTGGCCGTTCCGCTCCGCTTCACTTGTTCATTCCGCTATCGCTGGCGTGGCTAATTTGGCACTGCCGCATTCCGCTTCGCTCCATTTGTTCACTCCACTTCGTTCCGGATCGAATGTCGGCTGTTCACTCCACTTCGTTTCGGATCGAATGTCGGCTCGTTCATTCCACTCGCTGGATCTGCTTCTATCTATTCATGATTCAAGACGAATGATGAAAGCCGCGTCGGCTTCTCTGCTTTGCGTCACGGGTCTTAATAATGTTCCTCTTCCTCAACAAGAGATGTGGAAAGAAAAGAAGTGGAAAGAAGGAGATGGCTCAGATCACTGTACTATAAGGAACTCTCGATGTGAGATAGCGAAAGAGAAAGAAGCGAAGTCGGAAATGCACGAAAGATCAAGAATGAATCCAGCCAGCCAAGTCGAGATCAAGAATGAATGAATAAAGCTCATACATAAGAATGCACCAGCAGAAGGAATAGATTTGCGGCAGGCATGAATCAGGCGTCTAGCGGTAGAGAGCTCTCAGCAGCAGTCTCGAAGTCGAAGAAAGCGAAGTCGAATGAGACAAACGGAACGAAGTGGAGTGCGGCAGTAAAGTTATCCGGGCAAGAAAGGATCAATCTCCACAGAGGGCAAGAAAAGCGAAGAGAATGAAGAGAATGAATCAAGGAATCCAGAATCTCCATCGCGGATCACTTTAGTCTAATAAAAGGAAAAGAAGTCCAGTAAGTAAGTAATTCCTTTATCATGCCCTCAATTGAAGCGGACCCCTCTGCCCTCTTCCAGCATGGGGTCCAAGATCCGCTTTATGGATCCCTACAAGGAATGATTAGACAACGTAGTGTTTTAGCCCCTTTCCTAAACGTGTTTTTCATTGTCTGAATCGGGAAATAGGCCTAATCAAGGCACCTAATCCCCCTGTATCCGCTTCACCATGCGTCTCAAGTAATGAGGATGTGATGTACTAAACGTAGTGCGCCGAAGAACTGCCCACCACTTAGTAGCAAAGCAGGGATCATAGAGCACTACTGGATCCTGGATAAAGAAATTGATCTTTCTAAGCTAATGTTTTGAGTAGTAGGTTCTTTAATCTCTTCTAAGTGCAGCAGACAACTTCGTGTTCATCCAAGTCCAGAGACAACTTCGTGTTCGTTCATCCAAGTCCAGAGACTACATCTCAGCATCATCTATATACCTTTTTCCTTTGCCATTACCTAGGCAAGGCAAGAAGAAGGGGACAGAGCTAGCAGCGGAGCTAACTAGAGCCTGCGCACCCCTGTTGGAGATCTAAGAAGAGACCCTGATATGGACTCATATGAAAGAGAACTCCGGCACCCAGAAAAGAAGAATATGTCCCGTGCCCAGCTTGATTGTGAAGTGAGAGCTTAAGCTCTCGCTCCGCTCCTCAATTCATACTCATTCTTTGACTACTGAGCTAAGGGCGACCGGCATAGCAAGTCAAGTTCCCTCGCTTCCGAATCCATTCCCGAGAGTTCATCCCATGCATACGAACTATCTGTTCCCCCAGTCAAGTATGGGACGGCCACCGAACCAATGATGAGAGTGAAGATAGCTAATTCCCTTGATTCTTGTCAAAGCCCTGAGTCTTCCCAGCGCGGGACTCACTATGGTCTCTCTTCCCTTTAGTACGAGTGATCCAGCTTTACAGCGCACGAAGAAGACAACTTCGACATATCTGTATTCAAAACTACGAAAGATCTTCCCTGAACAATCTCTGGCCCAGTAGACTTCTCGTACAAGAAGTGAGCAAGCTACCTTTACGCATAGCTACTTGAACTGTCGCCATCTGTCTCTACCATTGACTGCTGCCTTAGGACTGGAGCCTGATGCACTATCCCCAACCAAGATCGTTTGCTTGCCTCCCAAGTACTATCCCCTTTCATTATCATCCTCCTACCTACCTTTTTCTGAAAGCGATCTGAGTGCCAGAATCCACGACTCGGTCTCATCCCAAAAAACCCTACTGCAGAGCTAGGCAGGCTAGTGTCATCTTTCAGATCCTACCGTACGAGCTAACAGAATTGGCTACGTAAACCAGCCAGGTCAGAAACTGGAGTTGAGTACTCTTTCCTCGACAGCCCCTAAAGTGGATGCACTTGGTTCCAATCCCTTCCCCAGCGCGAGCAGATTCACAAAACTCCCACGGCTGCTACGTTAGTTTTGATTGAAGAAATTCCAGACCCTAAGAGAACCGTAGGACAGAGTGAAGAAAGAGGAGCGAATGATAATGACGCCGGACTTTAAGTTAAGAGAAAGAAGTGCGACCCTACTTCACACTCGTCTACCTATACCCAGGAGTTAGATGCGAAGTCGAAAGAGGGCCTGCTTCGAGTGAGGGAAATGGAGCCCGCACCAGCTCAAAGGAATACCAGCCATCTGCCCTTGCGGATCCTAGAACCGCGCCCACCAGGCAACTTGAATTTAATAATGAAAGTTGCCTGCCGGTCTAGCGAAGATCATTCTGAAACTTCTACCTTGACCCATTCACTCAAAGTCCAATTCAGTTGGTGCCGAGTCCGTAGTTGGATTCCCATCGCCCTGCTCTTCTAAGTCAGAGTGGTATGAGCCTATACTATAAAGGAGGGTGAGCCCTTTCCCGGCAATTGGAACTCAATGATAGGGAGACAGCGAACGGGTGGGGTCGGCGCATCAACTACAGGGGAATAGCAGAGTCACGACTCCTGAATCGGAGCAGAGGAGGGACGCTCAGAGGAAGTCGAATAGTAGAATGAAGAGATCGGGACAGATGTCGATAATGGGATCAGTCAAGTCGTCATTCCCGTGTCTGTCCAGCCTCTTTCCTCTCTGTCAGTTAGCGAGTGATAAAGTCAGAGACGTCAGCGATGCATATTAGTGTCTCAAGTAGAGGCAAGCTCACTCCAATGAGCAGAACGGTATGTCAGTAGTGAAAGGGGCGAACTACGTGACTAATAAGAATATGGATTTGGAGAAAGACTTGAAGGGGCGGTGTGCCTGCCTAGAGTTAGACTTCAGTGCCGGTCTAGTCCGATCGAGCGCGAGAGGTTCTTTCAGTAATAAATAAATGATTCCCGCATCCGTCCCATCGAGTTCAGCAATGGACTTGGTTCTGTAGCCAGGGAAGTAGCATCACATTAGAACTCAGCTCGTGCTGGACCAATAGAAAAAGGGTAGAGTGCAGGACCAGTGCAGCCTTCCGATAGGGCCCCGAAAGGACCTCTTGCTTCAAGACCGAGATGCGCGGAACTTGATAGGGAGTGCCTACCTCCAAGCCCTCACCTCCAAGGAGGATCTCGCCTATTTCTATAAGTTCAACTCTCCTCGCCTACCCTGCCAGCAGATTCATTCTTTCCCGGATCCGCACACACAATGGACCGGCTCTTTGGTAGTAGATCAAACTCTTCGTTAGCTGGTTCACCAACCGGAAGTTCACGCTCATTCATATTTGAATATGAAAGTGATGGGTCGTTAAGAAGCGTTGAACTAAGAGCAGTATCTATTGACCCCAGGAAAGGAGGAAGAGAGGAGGCGCCTACAAGCACTGGCGCCCATTCTCCCTTAATGGAGGAATGTTGAAGTTAGAATATCGGATCCGCAAAGGCATGGCCGCTTACAGCTACTCAATGGAGCTCGGTAGGCATATGTCGACCTGCCAAAGAACATGTCTGTCCCGAATGCTTGTCAATTTAGGGATCCAAGCAAGAAGATAAGCATTTTTTCTCCCTTCCGCTTGGAATAATATGGTACCATCAGATTCTGACTCGTAACCAAACTGGGGAGAATCCATCCAATACGGAGGAGAGGAATTTCCTGGCTCGGCGAACGCAGCTATTAGCTATTGAGACGCCGGCCTACCCGACTCATACCTCTTCGTACACTGGTTCAACCAGTCCAAGTTTCAAGGCTTCTTCAATGAGAGGGCTACTCAGAATCTTCTGTGTCAGCGAAGGGTGAAAGTGGTCTTTGAGAAGGACCATCTTAGACCCTGACTGTTGGAGCTGGGAAAGTATGAGTTGTGCGCGGCCCTGCCAATGAGAGTTCTTCCCCTAATTCAGAGGCCTCACCCGGGAAGTCTGAGCCTTTCTTGGCATCACTGTCTAACGCTCCTTTCACTTGAAACCAATGCGTCACTCTTCAGTCTTTCGTTCCTCCCTTCTCGAGCTAATACGGATCCTCCCGTCTGTTCTCTACTTCGGTTCGGTAGGCTCATCCTCCGTTAAGTTTCTTTCATAAAGAAAAGAGTTGGCCTCAAACCCATACGGGCCCTCTTTCCTATCAATGTATGGGACGGGACAGCAATGCAAGCACCGCGGAGTGGGGTTGGACCGCTTAGTTGAGCTAGACTAGAGGGCTTTCTTAGCCAATTGAGAAAGGTTCGCGTCACATAGGTCGCTCTTCGATATGCTCACCGTGTGGAATAGTAGGTGGGCCCTAGGCCGAGGTAGGCTCCGTCTCTCTCAGAGTACTAGAGCCTGCCCTCCCTTGCTTTTGACCACGAGCAGACCGACTGCACCCGCTCCGACTACCAGTGAGATGAAAGACTAACCTTGGAAGATAGCGAAGCAGAACGAAGAGCGAGTAGATGCTATTATGCTATGGTCTATATCCCCTACCCCCGAACTCCCTTGATCTGTGCTGACTGACAACTCTCTCCGTCCCAAGAAATGGGGTTCGCAGACTACCTCACCATTCGATGAGTGAAAATCTTCCCTACGGAAGAGGACTCAAAACATTCTTGACTCCGTGAATGAGCAATTGTACTACATGATAGGATGTGGACTACTTTAGATCTGGACTTAGATCAATGATAGTAAGTGGGCATTTCTTCACTCAGCACGCTACCAGCCACTGAAGTGCGGGTGCTCTTTCAACTAACCTATGCTATGAGTCTTGGGCCGGACTTCCCCACTTGACTAATAGTCCGAGAAAGCCCATTCAAGAAGGGGCAGAGGAAAGCGAAGCGAGTGGATTGCTCTATGAGATAGATTAGGGATTCTCTGAGTTATTCAAAGAGGGGGACGTCACATGAACTAGCCCCGGGGCCACTCCGAGTGTTGTTTATGATAGAGAGATACTAAATGATGATTATGATTATTTAGTGGCATGGCGACCTTCTAGAGTCTGACCCTCCAGTTCAAGTATGAGACCTACCTATTAAATTGAGCTTAACTCAGTCGACCGCACTACTCACCTTTCTCTCCTTTGACACACTTTGAGATCAAACTCTTTCTCGTCAGCCCTATTGGTCACAACTTGCCTTAGCTGAGTGAGCTTCTACTACTCTACTTCTACCTACTGTTCTAATTTAGAAAGAAAGTTTGAATCGGAGGCTCACCGCCCTTTCTTGGCAGGCCAGTTTCTTAAGAAAGATAGGCTGGAATTCCAGTTCCTGTCCAGATTTGAACAAGAGGTTATAATAAGCGAAGTCGAAGTGGTTGCTAATCTTCGTGTCACTAGTCATTCATGATATGAGATGAGGCGGGAGAGAACATTCTTCTAAGGTCTGCTCGCTCATGTTCTCATCTCTTCCAGTGAGGGCTGGCTCAAGTCACTGGTTCCTGTCATAGCTGGCTCGCTCAAGTCGCTCGTTCATTTCATCCCAGGCAGTCAGGAGTTAGCTCGTTCATGTCAGCTCGTTCATGTCAGCCCTGGCAGTTAGTGCTCGCTCAAGGTCGGATTGTCAGCTCTTCTGTCAGCAATTGGGCTCTTTAGTTCGCTCTCGTACCTTAATTGTCAAAGTTGGTTGAAACAAGGTGTTTTAGCGGTAGTTAGAGTCTAGTCTGTCGTTCAATCAAGGAAGTTGGGTTCGCTCATGGCTCTCGCTCATTCGCTGAATGCAGGTCGTTCCGCTCTTTGTCATCCCTGTCGTTCTCGCTGCTGTCAGCAGGTAGTCCGCTCGCTCATGGGCCAATCAATAGCAGGACCAGCTATCGCATGGGCCATCCTAATCTGATTCCTCCCTCTGAGCCAAGAACTTGAACTTCGAAGACGGGACTTGAACAATTCGATCAGATCTGCTATTCCGCTTCTGACTGAAAGTGCCTGAGATTCGTAGTCCATCTCTTGTCGTTCGCACCGGGAGGTTCGTTCGCACCTCGTCGACTACTGACTCTTATCTTGATTCACAGAACTCTTCCTTTCTCCTACTTGAGATGATTCTTTCTCTTTTTCTTTGGTCTGCTCTTTCGTCGGGCTCTACATTCCCACTACGCGGAAGCATGGCTGCCCTATTCAAGATAGGCGAAGAGAGGCCTAGATCAATAAGTAGTGGTTGCCAGAGGTGGAGAGGGGAATCCACCCAGGAGGAGCGGTGGACTACTGGAGGGCTTAGGGGTAGGGAATGATAGGAAAGAGCACCGGCTAAGGAGTGAGGCGGAGGTTCATATCCGTTCAGGAGGAAGGGGAGTGAGGCGGAGGATCCTTAAGTGAGAGATCAGAAGAAGCAGTTAGAATGGAGAGCTCTTACGCACAGCTAGCAAAGACTAGTTTTTCGTAGTTGCCGCTCATTCGGAATTGAGAAGAGGCCAGAGTAGACCGCGAGACCCGCTAACTTAAATATTATAGGTCGCGGAATCCTCTCTAGTAGGAAGGAGAGCGCTTCCCAGTAGTGGAATTAAGGATCAAGTTAGAGTGTAAGGAAGGGTACTCTTGCATGATTTAAGGTCGAAGGACCTCCCATCTTTCTAGTCACCTATCTGTCTACTCGTGAATGCCAATGGGGAGCTCCGCGTCCTTTCGAGCGCTCTCCGTCTTTGGTAAAGAGAAGAGAGGTAGGAGCCCTCTTCTGCTCCTTTCACTTCATCCCAACCCTTCCTCATCCCGAACCCATGTAGGCTCCCGTCATTCTAATCCTTTTTGGTCATTGTCACTCGCGGGCCTGCCTAATTAAGTTGCACTCACTTTTCACTTCATCAATTCAATCAAATCAGAATAGCGAAGGGAGAAATGAATGGAACAAAACAATTGCACTGAAGATCTCATTGAGAGAAAGATTGATTGAGTCGACTTCGCTTAGATCACGCTTACGAAGACACATTCAATGATATCTCACTTTCATCTCTTCCCGTCACCAAGATCCGGATAGTCGGTCTAGGCCAGGCGGCTCGATTCCCGCTTAACCGCTCCGCGTCACGAACGAGTGCAACGAAGCGAGTGGAATGAACGAGCTAGACCAATCACTGCGTTACAGTCATCCCATATCGCACCTGCCCTGCTACACCCGACTGCAACGAGGAAGGACGTGCTATAGCCACTAAACAAAGGACATACTTAACGACTCCCCTTCGTACCGCTCCGTGGGTCGAGCATTCCTGTAGTCGCTCCGCATCTTCTTTCTATTATCGCTTGCTCTTGCTATGTCGCATAGCTCAAAAGTCACTTCAATGCTTTTCGTTCGCTCCACTTCTATAGTAATGACGAGTGCTACTTTATTCTCCACTTCAACCACTCCTTTCATCAGTCCTCATCGGTCAAGAGTGAATGTCTTTCAATACAATAGTTGGGATCGAATAAGTTGCCGGTGCCAACAAAGGTACGAACGAGTACGTCACGGGGCCTCTACGGGGTCTCGCTCGGTCCCGCCTAACAGCATCAGGAAGTAGTTCTCGGGGCAAAAGGAAAGTCTTCGGAGTTGAAGTGGATTGGTTTCTGCCGTCAGTCAGGGGATTCTTCCTCTGTCTCGTGGCTCAGGTTTTAGAGTATAGTCATGGCCAGGAATGAGTAAAGTCGGGACAGAGCGTAGGGGCGAACGAGAGCTCAGAGACGAACGAAGGACAGTAAGTGCTCGTGAGGGAAGGCCTTAGAAATGTATTGCTTAGCCACAGGTTCGAAAGCGCACTCAAGCAGGAGACTCTATCCTAGTCTGAAGTCAGATCCGGGCTCATAAGGTCAGCGGGGAAGCGAGGGAAATAAGAGAGCCTGTCTCCGCCATAGAATCTGAGGAGGGCGCAGTCGCCATCTATTTCTGGCCAGCCAAGATCTTGTATCGGGCCAATGCATATGAATGGTCGAAGATCTGGCTAGCTCGGAAGGTATACTGAGGTGCGAAGCGCAGCAGTGGGATACTTCCCCAAGAAGGAGGTCGGTAGTTCTTGCCTTCCCGACCGCTTCATCACGAGAAAGGAAAGGAGCCAACTATTGAATAGGAGAGCCTAGTTTAGCAGAGCGACCAACGGGAGCGACTACTTTATCTTTCTTTATTAAAAAAGAGAATAGGGCACGGCAAGCTATGAATGGTTACGAATGGAGGTAGTTTTATAGCTCTGCATCAAATGATGGGTACGTCCTCTCCTTCTTCCCGCTGCTTCGGTCTTCGGTACCCTAACTTAGACCGTCACTGCGCTTTCGTACCGCGTAGCACCTGTCCCGAAGTCGGCATGGAATTGAACCCGGCTCTAATAGTGAATGGTCGAGAACTATAGTTGGAGTAGTTCTGCATGGGTGTGGGTACGAAGGTAGACCGAAGCCTGAGCCATACTATCCGACTCAGAGCGCTCACCGAAAAGGGAAGGGTCCAAAGAGTCCCGAAGCGCTTTCCAGACCTCGACGCAGAAAGTGAATCTTATGTGGCAGCTAAGACAGACGACCGGCACCTGGCCTAAGACAGACGACCGGCACCTGGCCTAAGACTGGCCTAAGACAGACGACCGACACCAGAGATGAATTCAAAAATCAAAGAGCGCTAGCATTTGATAGAGCCAAAGACACGTGAGCTCCCCTCGCTTCTAGGCCCCGGTTGGACTGCTTTGATTGACTGCTAGCCTGATATGAGTACGCCCGACTTCGGTCTAGTTCTTTGGGTCACGGATCAGCTTGCTCAATAATTAAATAGTCGGCTCGCTGCTGCCGCATTCCGCTTCGCTTCATTTGTCTGTTCGGTTCGCTCCTAAATATAAATAAAGATCGTCACGTTGTTCGCACCTCGTTCCTTGTCGTTGTCGTTCGATGTGGAAAGAAAGAGATGGCTCCGAGAACCACTCAACTGACTTCTCGTCCGCCTCTACTCTACTTGATTACAAGAGGCTTGCTAACGAAAGTCGTTTGTCTACTAGCTCAAGTTCCGCGTACTCCTTAGCCCACTAACCGAGTAGTCGTCCCTAACAAAGATCATTCATAGGTACGGCACTCCTTTTGCTAATATATTGGACTCATCCAATTACGTGCTCTTCCCTTTCCTTTCTTCTCCTTCTGAGTTCGAGTTCTGCATTATAGTAATTGGTACCCTTCTGAGTGTCCCCTGTAGAGTTCTGGTGAAGGTTCTGGCGTCGTTATCACATAAATCGCTCCCAGCTAGCTGGCTGGCACCAGGTCGTGAATGGCTTTGGGCCATTCACGTATTATTCCATTTGGGGGGCCAGGTCGTGAATGTATACATTCACGTATTATTCCATTTTCTAGGCCCCAGAAAAAAAAATAATACGGGAATGGAACAGTAGAGTGAATGGCTCCGAGCCATTCACGACCTGGTGCCGGAAAAAGAGAAAGTCAAAGAAAGATTTGAGTTTAATAAAAGAAAGAATAAAGAACTTTCATGAAAAACAGAAAAGAAAATTATTTTCTTTTCTTCTTTTCATTGTTTTCTTTAACTTTAAAGAAAATTATTTTCTTTTCTTCTTTTCATTGTTTTCTTTAACTTTAAAGAAAATAATTTTCTTTTCTTCTTTTATTCAAATAATTTAAAATGAATGAAATTCAAATAATTTTCTTAAACTCAAATCTTTCGCACTTTTCAGTTCTAGTTTCGTTCTTTTTTTCCTGTGGTGACGAACTATTAGTAACCAAAGCAATCTCTAGTCGGATAAGCTCCGCACCTCTTGATGTTGAAGCTAAGAAAGGTTGCTCACTGCGGACTGCCAGCGTACACGAACTGCTGACTGCGGAAGACCAAGACTTCCTTCAAGGACTGAAATGAAGAGTGAATAGCTTCCCTTTCCTCTCTCCTTGAACCCAATTCCGTAGTCTTCCTTCCTTCAGAGTCCTCCGCAATAAACTCTGTACTCAAGTCTAGAACCCTTGACTAGTGGGAAGATCACTTTCACTCTTCACGGCAGCAGCATATGTCAGAACCTCTCTCGCGTAAGGTACTGAATCAGACCCTTCTTTTGCCGGCTCGAACACATCATGTGCGAAGAGGAACTCCGTTCCAAAAGCACTGAAATGAAAAAAAAAGGAAAGAAAGTGCGATTCATGTATTCAGTCTTTCTTGTCTTTGTTGAGGCCCGCATTTGACTCGGCACGAGTAGCTGCCCTTGCTGCTCTCTGAATTCATTCCAACGTGGGAGATCAAATAAGATATCTGCATGTCCGTTCAAGTCAGACACTCCCATTATCCACCCTCTACTCGGATAATCTACTTCAACTATGGAGATTTTCGCGCCTCGAGCAGCAAGACCCTATCCCACGATCAAATGCTTCCGAGGGGGGTACGTTGGCTACCTCTGCCACGCTTTCAATCCTTTGTTCCGGCAGCTTATGAAGTCAAGATCAGATGCCTTGAAGGTGATTCAGCTCGTGCAGTGAAATGCCCCTCTAACTGAGTTCATTCCAAGATGCGGAGCGTTTCGGTCTACTATAACGACTAGGAAGGCAGACTGCTTATTGGAACTGAGTGCTTATAAGAAAGCACTTCCATATACTTCATTCCTTCCGTGAGTTCTCATTTATAATTGAGAGGGCCAACTCCAGCAACCCAACTTAATCTCGGACGGCAGGTGCGGCCCAAGCTACTTTCTCTCTCAATAAGAAATGAGATCTTTGCCGCGGCTAGAAGGCATCTGGGTCCGACGCCTCTCACTATTAAGAAAGAGGGTGAGGTAGTAGCAAGTACAGAATCAAGGGGACTGCTGCTGAGCTACCTAACTTCCAGTTCAGGAAGTCCGGTCTTGTTCACATTCCCCAAGGAAGGATCCGTGAGAGCTAGAGTCAAAGGGTATGTTAGTAGATAGAGATAGGGCTGACTATAGAGGCTTAGACCCACTTAATCTTCTCCAACTGAATAGGATTTCTCTAACTAAGATAGTGAGGACTTCCACGGAACCGGAAACAGAATGATTCTTCTTTTTGGGCAGTGAGCTTCTTGTTCACACGAGAGGAGATTGACCTTATTAAGCTTCCCAGATAGGCTTCGTGTCTGTATCCAACTGAACTATAGGGACCTCAAATTTGACCAGGGAGCACCCTGCACCATCATCAAAGAAGGTCTCTTTATCAGGTGGGAGGTAGGGAGCTGGATGACACGAAGAGGGCCTTGACTTGAGAATGAAGGAAGAGCTCTCTTGACCTTACTACAAGAGTGCACTTTCGTTTGGAATGATGGGGATGCCTACCTATCATCAAACCTATCATCAAACTTAGCAGATCGGGAAAGAGAGCCTGGGACAGCTACTCCTATGGCGGGACTGTGCATGGAGAGAATTGCTCCATCGACTGCTACTCCTATGGCTCTGCGCTATGCTGCGCGAGGTCAATAGCTAGCACCTTCCGGCTACAAGTTCCTCATCTCACTAGGGCTTCTAAGGTTTCCCCTTGAATCTCCAGTTAGCCAGACTGAGGTAGGGAGTTCATTTCATCTTTCTTAAGTCAATTCTGTAATGGCATAGCATCCAAAAGGGGAAAAGAATCAAAGAATGGCAGAGCTCAAGCAATAAGAAGTATGAGACTCCATCCCTCATCCGCTCGAAGAGAGTATCTTACTTTATTTTATCTGACTATTGCTGGAGTTTGTGGTGTAAGTTCATTGGGCGGGTTCCCTTCTTTCTCTGGAGCCTATAGTTCACCAGCTGCAGTAGTGAATGAAATGGCATACGATTCAGATCCGTTCAATCTAGGTTGAGCGAAACGAGTTAAATTCAATCCTATGGGAAGTACTAGTCAGATAAGATAGCATAGGAAGGGGCTCAGAAAAGAGATAGCATTGGAAGGGGCCAGCCGATAGATAAGACGGGATAGAACCTTAGAACGTGCCAGCCCAAGCATTAGAGCTTGAGAGGTCCCGATGCACCCACGAGAACTTTGACATTCACCGACTTAAAGGCAAGCTGCTTTCTTAGAAGATGCCAGTCCGCTTCTATAGTTCGAGTTGGATTTGACTACCTTTCTTCGACTTCGCTTAATTCTAAATGAAGCAGAGGAACCCAGCTGCACGGAGCTGAAGATCTTTCTGACGGCAGGGCGTAATATCCATCTTATGAACTATTAACTGAGCAGCCATCAACTGAGCCTGTGGGCAGTGAGACAATGGTAGGGAATTGCAACTCTTTTAGCCCGCACCGCACCTTCCACTGTACCCCTTATTCCTTGCCTATAGCTCCCCTCTGCCCTTTCATTCAGTCCATCAGATAGCCTTCCCTTATAAAGACTACTTAGAGGAGGCCGGCTTTGTCCCGTATTTTACCGCTCCGTGGGCTGACTGAGCCCTTCTCAGTCCTTCTGTGGGAGGCATAGCAGTGAGCTTGTAGTCTCGGACATCCGCTCAAAGAGTATTGCGGGAACTTCCCGGTTGTCTCGGTCGCTTTAACTAACTTCCGAAGAGCCTTCCGAAAGAGCCTTTCACTTCAATTCTCACCGCGTCACTGTCGTTCGCTCCTTCCTTAGAGCCTTTCAAGCAAGCATGCCATACGAGTTCCTTGCCCTCTCCTCTTAGCCTTGCCATCATCCTTCCTTTCCCTCACGTTCTCTATCGTGCTTACTTGTGGTTATACTATGCCTTACTACCCCTGGATGAGCGGTCTGCCTTCCCCGTCGGGTTGATATGATAGCATGGCGCGCTCCTTGCTTACATTCGTTCATCGAGACTAGTGAGACCGCTCTACTAGATATCTCATCTATTTTCCCAACTCTTCTGTCAGTCAGTCAGTACTTGGGCACTAAGCATAGCATGGGATAATGGTCCCTGTGGGGAAGCAATGGATAGAGCCGCCTTCTACTCTACTAGGAGGATGGTTCTTTTGGCGAGGGATAGCAATTCGTTGATGGATTAGCTCTGAGTGAGTTTCAACAGACAGGCGATTTCAGTCGTCGACTAAAAGCACCAGCCTTGTCGTGTCAGTAGCAGAGCGGATCCTCAAAACCATCGGGCAGTGCACTATCGAATGAATATCTTGCCTGGATCGAAGCCCATTCCTAGCTACGGACTCGGATATAGGCTTTTTTCACTTAATGTAATGGAGCAGAGGATTGAAGAGCAAGGGAGGAATCGGGAGCGTGAGGTGAGGGCGCAGCTACCAAAGGTCGTGGATCCTTTCCTTTTTAGGCTGAAGCCGGGCACCAACTACAGAAACCTTGGCAAAAGCATACGCAAGCGCTGGAGGTGACCCGCCGAACTGGGTAAGCAAGTAGTTCCGGTTCAGAGGGAAGATCTCGTATAATGACTGAGGAAATAGTGACACGTGCCTATCTAATAGCTTGAGCCAGGTCCTATCTAATAGCTTGAGCTAGGTAAATGAAGTCTGGTGCCAGAGCTCTATCATATCTTTATAAAGAAAGAAAAGAATACCCGGCCAGGCTCACTACTCTTCTTGGCTGAGATGCCTAAGAAATCCCGACTCCTTCTCATCTAAATAAGGGCAAGCTTTCTTCAACAAGAAATTATTCTCATCCAGCTGACTCGGGAACTCTGATTCCTGGAGCGCGGCCCAGAGCAGCAGGAAAAGAGTCCGACCCTTTCTTCTAGATTCTTGTTCAAGCTGATTGGAAGAGGAGTTGAAGCCACGGATAATATACATATGCCGGATAAGTCAAGCTTCAGCCTCAGAAGAATCCATCACCTCTTGCATAGCATTAAATAGCGTAGGACCCGCTAGCGTCTTCGGATCGCTTTCCAAAAGCTTCAAATCAAGAACTTGGTACTCCCAATTGGACCTTCTCGCCTTGCACTTTCATATGCTTTTCTAAATGTTCTCAGGCACCATAGCGTGAGGCAGAGAATGATTATGCCGCTTTCAGTTGGTTCATAAGATCAGATCCGATCCCTAATCTCATGCAAGCAATAGCAATTGTGATAGGTCGCTCGGTCTTTTGCCAATCTCGGCTCGGATCACTCACACGAGTCCTTTTCCCCGCTTAGCTCTCTGGTTCTGCGCGAATTATTCAACTTACTTCCATCCGTAATGGAGGACGAAGAGTGATTCTTTCTATCTTCCCTGGCCTTGAGAGGCCTATTTCTTCTTATTCAAGAGTCTTCGAGAGGGCGAAGAGGGCTTTGGCATCTGTGCCATCCACCCCTTCCCCTTGAATAGCTAATAACTGCTCTCGCCCTCCGAGGATTATTAATCAAGCCCGCGCACGGCCAATGTGCACCTAGTGATCCATTTTTTTTTTTATTAAAAAGAGAGAGAGTCCGCCGCCCTCTCCCATAGCTACAGGAGCACTCATTACTTGTCAATGGATTAGTAATTCCGCTACTCTACTTGGGACCGGATGTTATAGCAGTACCTGGGGTGTGGGGTACGGAGCTATAGCGATAGTATAGGAAAGGTGCGGTAAAAGAGGTTGATTTCGTATCTTCCTGGTACAAGACCTACCCTCGGCAATAAATGAGTTATTTGTGCTTGACGCTCCGCCCCTTTGATTCGCAAGCCCCCGGTAGGGGTTGAGTGAACTTCTGGATTCTCCACCCACTTGAGGCAAAGGAGACTGAATCAAGCCTAGCCTACTCTACTCTGATCTACCGCTTGGTAGTGACTTCCACCAAAGCCAAGTTAATCTCTCTAGAGTTCCTTGTCCATAGTGCTACGTGGACCGGAGGCTGGGAAAAATAGTTGATCGTCCCGGGCTTATTAAAGTTAGTTGGCTCCGACCATACTTATTCAAACTGACCTCTGGTCCACGTCACCAAAAGGGCTAGAAGACCAAGAGCTGCTTCTTCGTGAATGAACTAACTCAGCTACGGGCCCGGCACAAGAACTGGAAGGCCTAGTTCGCTCCTCATCCTCTGATTCTGCTCTTCTTTACCCGAAATGGCATCTTAATAAAGCATTGGTTCATTGACTAAATTCCCGAGTCAGAGGAAAGCCTAGAGAAGGCTAGAAAAGTCTGGCTATTGGCTAATAACTCGAGGGGGCTAAGCCCAAATGAACCTCACGGAGCGTCAAGAGTGATGATAGGAAGAAGTGAAGCGATACGCAATCGGTAGAATATCAGGTCGGAGCTCTCCCGAGTTGCTTTCGTCAATTCATTTCCATAAAAAGAAAGATCTTTCGCTTCGCCCCTCTCCTTTATTTAGCTGATTGGCATGGCACTTCTCTCTTGATTGAACTTCCAGAGAAGACCTGCACGCCGGGAGATAATGATTCTCGGGTCTGAGTTAGGGTAAAAGCATAAAATGCTGGCTGGCTCCTAACCTTGATGCCATGTCCTCACTACTCTAGCCTAGAGTATGCTTCATAGCTCGGGTTGACTACTCAGAGCCTTGGATCGCATGCACGTGATACGTTGATAAAGCATCTCTCTTTCTTCTACTTCTAGTGAGAGATAGGAACTCATGAGCTACTCCTTTAAGAGCTACGGAAGAAGGAGCATGCAGCCATAAGCTAGGCATTGAGGTCGGGAATCCCCTTATTCGACTCTGGCCCGCTTTGATTGATTGATTCTTTCCTGAGTTCATTCAAAGAGAGAGACTCCGCCTCCTGAAAAGAGAGATTCTAAGGTAGGGCCGTCTATCCGATACAAGTCCTCCTCCCGAAGTCCGCACCCTTCCACTAAGTCAGCTATTGCTCCCCACTGTGGTGGGTAATGGCATAAAGATCTTCTCAAAAGGAAGGTGCCCAAGAGTTCCGAAACCTAGCTTAAATAAGCTGAGACCCATTACTCTCTCATATAAGGAGTCCTGGTCTACAATGTCTAACGATTCTATCTCTCTCTTCAAAGGCTAGAACAAGGACAAGAGTAGGGAAGGCTCATCTATTGCTTGCTTACTGGCTCGTGCTACTGCCTCCTCTGAATCTGGACAGCAAATGGACTACCGTGAAGAGCATGCGGCGCCTCTACTCGACGTCTATATTCTCACTCCCTTGACTAAGTGACTCCTTGGGGTGCTTTGGTCTTTCTATAGCCTTCCGATAGTAGTTCCACAGTCCCAGGCACATTCCCTTGAATCTATATTCAGAGTTTCGAGACCTCTCACTCCGCTCCGCACCTCGTGTGAGCACCCCACTCAAAAAACCTCAATAATGTGTGTTCTAGACCTTGGGGAAGGAGCATTATAGGCAGGGAAGTCCTAGAACTGATGGCAGCAAGGAGCGAACTCCGTGACGCAGTTTCTCCTTAGCCACCCGAGAGCCAAAGTTGACAAGTACATAAGTACCACAGTCCTTGAACATAGAGGTCTTAGCATGCACGGTAGCAGTAGCCCTCTGAGTTCATTTTCCTTTTCCCAAGACAGGACCGTGCCATAAAGAATAAGATTGAATTTCGTCAATCAAAGGGCGAGTCGAAACTCTTGTTGAATTGCACCGAAAGAAAGAGGCGGGACTCCTCCTTCCATTCTACTAGTGGTCTACTAGTGTTTCTTCCCTTACATCGCGTCCTGGATCTCTGACTTTATCAATAGGCTAGTCAATCTGCGGGATAGATGCAGAGCATAGGCTGAATCGTCTAAAAGAAGTAGAGAAGAGGAGTCAGGACGGGGCAGAGATAGTAGCCCGAACACCTTCAGAAAGAGATCCCATTGAATCTAAGCGAGTAGGCAGTCTTCTTCTGTGCAGATGTTCTGACGACTTGCCTGATCCGATAAGCTTTTGCACTCTCCATCCAATCCAAGACTCGGATCTGCTATGGCTTGCTTCTTCAAAGACGGATCCTCTTTGACCATCAGCTTTTTCCTTGATCTTGAGTCGAGTTGGAGTCCCGTGCAGCCTATCTTTCTTTGCCGATCGAGAAGACATGAATGCAAGGCTTCTCCGATCCACTTTCGCAATCTACGCCTCTTTCACAAAAAATCTATATCTCATATCATCTCCAAACTACATGAATGATCTGGGCCCAATCTGTTCTCTACTCAGTGGGGACAATAGATATGTGACTTTATATATAAATAAAAGACTGAACTCAGTCGAGGTCTCTCTCTGTCGCTGATAGGGCTCCAACCATCTTAGCATTCCTTGGAGTTCTCACCCATTTATCGCCTAGGAACTCCGCTGATCGAAGAAGGCATAGTGTGATAGCCACCGAGAATTGGCATGCTAAGTTCCCCACACCCCCTTTCTTCACTGCGAAACGAAGAGTTGAGAACAGTAGTGCTCTCCGAATTTCATAGGTCTAAACGAAAAGACCTCATTTCATAGTACCTATCAAAGATTAGGTCTATTCGATCAGAAGATAGACAGAGACATCTCTTTTTTAAAAAAGGAACTCCCAACCAAAAGAAAGAGAAGAGTATTCATAGATCACATCATCTATTAACATCTCGCGGATCTCTCACATCTTCCTCAATGTCTTAGGCTTCGGTCTGCCCCCGTCGACCTATCCTCTTCGCCAATGGTTGCCCGGCTTAGTTCTCACTCGATCCTCTCCACCCGCTCGGCTATTCTGAGAATCATGGCTCGGCTATTAGTAGATTAGCCGCTACGAAGACTCACTGGCTAGCCTCTTTTCCTTACCCTACCCAGCTCTCGCATTCGATCTGGAATGCTTGGGATTGGCCTTAAAAGAAAGGTGATTGAGGATCGGATCTTATCTAAGAAGACATTTCCTTGCTTAGACTCATAGGCAGATAGATTATTAAAGAAAGGCCAACGGACTACCAACTCTCTAATCGGAAAGGAGAGGTCATTTATGTATGCCGGGAAAAGATCCCGTCTTCAAACCTAGATTATCAATTTGCCAGGACAGACAAGAACACAATTAATCTTTGGCTGGGTCAGCAGCAATTGAGAGTATCGACTTTGGTAAGAGCAGGATGAGATCAGAGCCTTTACCGGGCTCCGCTATTAGAGCAGTCGGACTCTTGAGAGAAAGATCAGAATTGGATCCCTTCTGTACAAGCTAGTTCTCATATGGATCAGGTGGGCTGACTTACTTAAGAAGATGGCTAGGCACCACCCTATTATGAACTGGATAGTTCTTCTTTCTGTACCTCCTGCCTACGAGATCTGTCCGCTATTTGCATCAAAGACCTGACTAGCTTCTCTTTCGATCCCTACCCGGATTCCTTGTTCGACTTGAACCTGTTAAACATATAGCTGAAGAGGGATGAAGAGCTCCTCAACCTGGCTTCCCACCATTTCTTTTCCGTACTTGACTCCTATCAGATCCTAGACTCAAATACCTGATTCTCAGCCTCCATGGCTAGAGGCTCCATCTCCACATGGTCTCAGTCCTTTATCTCTCTAGCCATGCCATAAACTCTTTGAGAAGGCTTCTCACACATATAAAAGAATAAATAAAAGTAATTCTTGTGCTCTAGGTCCGTCTCGTAAGGCGCTCGGGAGTCTTTCTAGGCTAGGGAAGGGAGAGGTAGTAGGTTCACATCCATTCCGGGCTTAAGTCATCAAGTAGCGGGGCTAAAGTGAGAGATCTTCATTCATAGAAAAAGTAGGAACCCATTTGATCATTCATTCGAAAAGTAAAGAAGTTGAAGACGCAAGCAAAGGTGAAAGGCTGCGCTATCTTCTCAGCGCGGCAAAGCAACTACTCATAAGGGATAGGAGGTCATATCTCGTACGGGATCCACTCGGACTAGGAAAGGCAGATCAAACCGAATCAAGGTCTTCGGGTTAGTTCATAGAAGTTCGGGAGCCTGGTCGATCAAGTAAATGGTCAGGGAAGAGAAAGTCAGAGATATAATATAAGGGAGATGCTTTCTTAATAGAACAGAATCTCTATTCTATCTCATTCATCTCTCTACTATTATATTAGTGCCACGGATCTACTAATCTTTGATCAATATTATAAGTCTGGCGAAGAGAATATATAACCGAAGAAAAAACAGCTATCCCGGGTCTGGAGATATTGGTTATAGCAGAGACTTCCCATCATTCCCGAAGTCAGAAGACCTCTCCACCATTCACTCCTTAGACTTCCTGACTAGACCATCGTAGACTTGAGCGAGACTAGCCATCCACTACTCATGTATTCTCTTATTCGTCTCCACCAGCCAATGAGAAAGATAGATAGTAGAATGAAATGCCTTTAAGGTCACCATACAAGGAGAGCCAGTCTAGGCTACCCGCGAAAGAGGCCAGGCCGGAACAATCAATTGGACCAGGAGTTGGGGACCTAAGACTCGTGATCGAGAAAGCCGAGGTGCGAAGCGTGATGAGCTGAGTCCTGACTACGAGGAAGGCCAGGACAGAGGTGTGATGTTATGAGTCCTGCCTACAATGGTACAGCTCTTTCGCGAGAGAGCTCTCAGATGACTTCTGGATATCACCTTCTCGCACCTTTTTTCTTTAGCTTTACAATTGACCGCCGGCTGCGTGCACTATCCTCACTAGTGCCCGTACCATTTCTCTCCCCGATCCTACTATCACGACTTTCTTTATTCTGTTCTACCCTTGTCAGTCACATTCAAGCTCCGGTCCGATGAGAGTTGACGTGAGTTTGACCCGGAGCAGAGGCTTTTCAGGTAATGGAGACTGCCTCTTTGAAGAACTCTTCGGAAAAAGGATTCTTTTCTTTCTATACTATGCACCGAAAGCAGCGAACCGAACCTCTTCAGGGTTTTTGGGGGGGTCAGATTCTTCTCCATCACCAGCGGAGTGACTGCCTCTAGGGAGTGCTATTCCAACAAAGATTAACTAAGATAGCATGGACCTTGACTTGATCTGCTTTCCAACCTTAGGAACGAGTACAGTAGGTCAGATTAGTCACCATCATAAGAAGTATCCGCAAAGACAAGGCTGAGATTCCTTCTTGGCAAAGTCTCTTAAGTAGGGGGCCGCCTCCTAGTTCAGTTGAAGAATCATCCAGCAGAGATCCAGGTGCACAAGTTCTATCGCACTCGACAGAATGCTATATTAGCGAAAGAGCTCCTGCTTTAATCCTTCACGTCCGGCACTCGGATTATGGAAAAGAGTGAGAGGTAGCCCTCACCCATAGCTCGAAAGCACGCTAAACCCAATTCCCAATGCCTTTGATATGATAGAGTTCTGGAAAGAGTCTGAGTTCTTCTTCCCTGCTCACTTACATACCCTCCGGCTCACTTACACCATTCAGCGCATAGAAGGAGATGGAAGTCTCTGAGCAATAGGCGCACAGTAAATGATTCAAATCAGGACCTCGCCTGGACTCATTCTAATGCTTTAGGAGATAGGAAAAAAAACGCTCCTCGGTATCAAGAATTAGGAGAGAGACTAGGAAGCTCTTCGGTATCAAGAATGGGTTCTCCTCACGGAACTTATAGATAACACGTTCCACCTAGGTAAGAGAATTCTCAGACTAGAACTCGGAGCCAGGCTAGACCTAGAATCTTGACTCACTCTGAGGTGCGAGCAGGAAGTGAGTGGGGAGTGTAGAGCGGTCAGAGGAATCGCACTCTCTTTCGGGTGAGGAGTCACTCTGGAAAGGGATCCAATTTCCTTGATTCAGTAGGACGAGGAGCCTCTCTTCCGCTGGTAATGCACTTAGCCCCGTCGTTCCTCGGCCCTCACTCTCGCCTATCCAATCCAAATCTCTACGGGTGATTTCAGATAAAAAAAACACAATCTGAGCTTGAACTCGAATCCGTGAGGGCAAAGAAAGGGGATGATGGCAGGCTGGTCGTGTACGCTGTACTATTGATTTATGATAAGCGGGTTCCTTCTCATTGAGTCTTTCTCCTCTCTGGTTGAAGTTCGACTTGCATGTCTTCTGTACCTAGCCCCATCTATGAATTGAATTAGGTCTTGCCTTAACTTAAGCTTTTGTCAGTATCAAGGTCTTGCCTCCCGAGTCCGTTGATGAGGAGAGTCCCACTCTGCATTGAGTTCATGGCAGATTCACGACCCCAAGAGCAGCGATGCATCCCGAGTCATTCTGATAGGCTGAATGAAGCGGTTCCTGAATTCAAGGTAGTCAAAAATGTCCAGGTCTCAGCTTACTCTAGAAAGAGGTAGATAGCGAATCTCATTCTCATTTAGGCTAAGATCCCCCTACGCAAGAGTGAGCAAGAAGAGGTCTCGAAGCTAGGCCTGCATAGTCGCATTGTTGCACTCGTCAAGTTCTGTGCTAGATCCCATTCCTCATTTCATTGAAAAGAAAAGGATAAGATAAAGGAAAGGACTTTATCCTCCTTTCTATGCCAGTATGGGTTGGCTCTCTTTATCCACGGATCACAATGCCTTATCCTAATTATACAAGGAACCTTGGCCTAAGTTAAGTATCATTATCCCCACTCACGAGTAAGCGACAGATAGGAATGCTGGGAACGGATACCGCTCTTCTTCTTCCTACGCCAGCTTTCTTTCTATGAGAATCTCCTCTAATCCGGGCCCTATCAACCACTCAGAAATAAAAAAGAAAAGAGAGGTCGGTAAGTGATATGCGAATTAGATCTTGAATCATATGCGAATGATATCTTGAATCATATCCGATCGCCCACACCATTCTTCTTTAGATCATAACTCCATTTCTTATTAAGAAGAGAGATTCAGTCAACAAAAGTCCACTCTGTCTTTCTATATCTCAACAATTGAGATCATTTGCTTTTTCTTAACCAATTCAATTTGACACTAATAGTACACGAATGTTATCCATATAAATCCCTCCAGCTTCTGGCTATGGAAGAGAAGAATTGAATAAGACAAAACCTCAAAGGCGAACTCAAAGTCCTATGGAAAAGAGCTCGTACGTCACTCCCTTTTTTTTCTATTGTTGATGGAGAAGTCTCAGAGTCAGTAGTTGGTGCCCATAGCTTAGTGAGTTGAATCCGTACTCGCCAGTTGGGGCTAGGTTCTTCAAGAGGAGTGAATTATTTGATGGTAGCTTAGAGACTACTACTGCTGAGATCGCAGCTCGAGCTGAGCGCTTAGGAAGAAGTAGCCCCCCTGTCTTCAAAGAGAGAAGCGAAGTCGAGAGGCTGGCCGGGATGCACCGCGGCTTACCGCTTTAGACTCGGTAAAGGGAGAGGAAGAAGTAGCGTAACCAATGGGCTCCCCCTTCCTAATGGGCCCCGTAGAGTGAAGTGAGAATGAGATTGAGTATGGGCTCTGCCCCGCATAAGAGAGAGAAAGATCGATCTGGATGATACGAAGTAGTGCCGGGGAGTTCATTAGTTCTTTTGTTGCCACGGTCTTTCATTACCTAAGGCAGTAGATTCAGAAAGAGCCCAAAAACCCTTGTAGGCAAGAGGTCATGAAGCTTCAACAGCTTGGGAAAAGGGAAGAACTCCTGCTCGCGAAGACCTGGGCTGGTTCTTTTGGTGCCCCATCTGGTCTTGCTTCCTCACGCCAGAGTAAGAACCCTGCAAGCTAATGCTCTAACTCGAACCCAGGATGCTCTTAAACTCAATTGGTTTGGAACTAGCCTTGACCTGTTCATACTTTTGTTAAAAAAGAAAGGGCATCCGAGCTCAAGCTAAGCGTCAGTATAGTTGAATAAGAAAGAATTCCCGTACGAAGCCATGTCCTCAGTGCCCTTAGACCTGATCGTGTAGAGTTCTCTTTCATCATCATCCTGAGTACTTCTTTGTAGCGGTGCAAGACCTTTCTTTTCCACAGTGATCAGGGAACGGACTTAGCTGCAGCCGATGCGGCATTATCTACTTTCACATCCTCTCCCACGTCAAGTTCGTTCCTCTGCTTTCTTACTTAATAGATAAAGATCGCACTTGCAATGCCATATGAGTCAAACACAGAACGGGATCTGCTCCCGCTGCTCTTTGATTCCTGGCTTCCGAGAAAGGAGAAGTCAATAATACCCTTGAGCCAGATCCGTGATAGAAGAATGGTGACTCTGTCTATTACCTATTTCGGGTAAGCGTCAGTCAAGTACTTGGAGATGTAGGTCGAGCAGCCCCCCCTCTCTTTTCATTGCCCATGTAGGTCGAGCTCAAAGAAGCTTTCGCAAGCCTAGATCCCGTCCCTAGTCTGAGGTCGGCCAGCAGGTCTCAGGCGTAGCTAGCGACTCTGGACCGTGCTAATTATCTCTGTTCATATTCCTTTGAAAGTGTGAATTGCACTGGAGTTCTACTATAGTTTCCGGCCTTCTCTACTGCAAGGAGAACCGTTCATGCTCATTCCTTGCCTTATATATGGAAAGGGAAAGAATCGAAGCGAGGAGCGAATGTTAATGACGCGGGAGCGGTTTGACGCGGCTATTTAAGTGACCTAAGGGTTCGGGTAGCCTATCGAGAAGTTCGAGAAGCATTCATTGTCCTTTAAGATATGATAATCTTTAGCTCTTTCTAGCAATCGCTAGTCTGTAAGGTCTGGATACGAGAAGGCTTACCTGTCGGGCGAAGAAGAGACGTAAACTCAGATAGCAGATAGCGGAATGGTAGTCTCCTTCCAAGAACAGAGGGATTCCGGACCCTAATGAATAAGGAAAGGTGCGTAGCGAAGGCGAAGTGGCAAGTCCAGGTCTTCATGCAATAGCCCCAGCTATTAACACTCCCTGATCATTCTAATGCCATTCCCCGATCGACCTATCCTTTGAGATAGCCATGAGAAAGAGACACTTGTAAGGGTCATCTATGACTCAGCTCCCTTTAGAGATAGATAGAGAAAGAAGTAATCACTATCGATTACGTGATCACTGGAATTTCGTCTACTCTCTGAGCTTCTTCGAGTTCTATCGTGAAGTACGGCAACTACCATTCGCACTGACTGGCTTGGCAGGAATACAAGTGGCGATAAGACTCGCTGCCTTAGCGAGCAGACGAGCGATCAAACTGAACACATGCCCAAGGCAGAGGAAAGGAATTCAACTAGAAAGAGGCTCACTCCTACAAAGATAGCTCAGCCAGCAACGGAAAAGTCTATTGGTATTGGCACAGTAGCAGCACCGAAGAGTGGAAAGAGATTGCCTATGCGAAATCAACTATCAAGCTCTACTCTACTCTCCATTCTTTCTCAGCAAAGCATCTCTCATGCCATCCCACCTTCTAAAGAGACTCGGGAAAAGAACCACCATTGATTGGCCCACGTAAGTGGCGATAGCTGGTCCCAGCGAGCGGGATGAGCGAGCCGACCAGCCAATTGAAGCGAAGCAACGAGGCGGTTCTATTTATAACCCCAGCGAGGAGCGAGCGGAAAGAGCGAGCCAGCGAGGCGGAACGGCCATTCGATCCGGAGCGAAGCGCAGTGCAACGGCCAAGTGCAGCGAAGCAACGGCCGACATTCGATCTGGAGCGGCCAATTGAAGCGATAGCGGAATGCGGCAGTGCCGACATTCGATCTGGAGCGAAGCGGAATGCAGAGCATTCATTCATTGCAAAGCGGAATGCGGCAGTCGCGAGCCAGCGTTAGCTAGCGAAGCGGAATGCGGCAGTCAATGCCAGCGATGCGGATCCATTTTGAACCCCAGCGAGGCGGAATGGAGCGAGGAGCGATGCGGAATGGAGCGAGGAGCGATGCGGAACGGAGTGGAGCTGAGCTTGCAGCGTTATAGGAGTGGAGCTGAGCTTGCAGCGTTAGGAGCGATAGCGCAGTGCGGCAGGACGCACTCATTGCTGAGCTTGCAGCGTTATAGGAGTGGAGCTGAGCTTGCAGCGTTAAGCGAAGCGGAATGCGGCAGTCACAAGCTTAAGCAATTGAAGCGAAGCGGAATGCGTCAGTTGAGTTGCTGAGCTTGCAGCGTTAAGCGAAGCGGAATGCGATCGAATGTATGCGCAGTCCTTGCGCAGCGGAACGAGAACAGCCAATTGCAGCGAAGCGGAATGCGGCAGTGTGCGAAGCGGAATGCGGCAGCCTCACGCGAAGTCGAAAGCATCTCACTTAGATCTCTGACTCTACCGCTACTCTTTTCAAGATAGAGAAATTAATTAATAATTGAACGCTAACGAAGCCATATTACCTTAATAAAGCACCAGCTTGATCATCCCTAGGTACCGAACGAGTGGGCTACGATCGAATGCCGACGGAAGACCGAGTGCGATGAGAAGATAGTGAATGCGACAATGATTCATGCTACAATTAAGATAGTTGATGCGACATTAGGTGTGACAATAGGACAGAGAGCTGACGGAAAAGTGGGACGACGCGACACATGCCATGGGACTGGAATGGAGTAATAAGTGAATGTGACTGGAATAGGACAAGTGTGAATTCAACTGGAATAGGATTAGGATAGGACAGAGCTGCGGAGGACAGAGCTGCAGAGAACAGAGCAAAGCAGTGACGGTCTCTTTCGATGCCAATGAAATGCTGGGCGTCTACTCAGTTTAGGCAACTAAAGAATTGGATTCAAGCGGGAAGGTGCAAGTTCTAAGTAATGCCAATCATGTCACTCAAGCGAAAGAGAGTACACGTGTTCCAATCAAGGATGAAAGCATGCCAAGTCCAATCAAGGATGAGAGCACAGTTGCCAAGTCTAGACCTTCAAGTGGGAGCGCAAGGTTGCCAAGTGAATAATTTCATTAGTGCCAACAAGTAGTGGAAATCGGTTTAGTACCGAGGTAGAGGTAGAAAAGGCAGAGGACGCAAGCCTTTGAAGAGTAGTGCCCAGTAGTCGAAATGGGAATAATTAGTGTAGTAAAGAGCATCATTCTCATAGTAGGGATGTACAAGGCTATCAAAGAGAGGTAGAATCTGAACTATGCTACTGTGCCATGCCACTGAATGAGTAGAAAGAACTGTTCTGCCCTTCTTGTTCTTGGATCTCGTCCCGGATCTGATCTAATCGCCAGAGTCTAGTCTTCCTTATAGAGTAAAGCATCTTGCTTTTTCGGGATTCCGAGCTCGCGCCAAGCCAGACTTCCCAGGCCCCATGTGTTGCGTGTGTACTTATATCTCTCTTCTTTATACAAGAAAAAGCACACTTAGCTTACGGGGCTGGAGAGCATCCGGGCTTTGAAACCTAGAGGGACTCAGACCTGATAGTCAGTAGTTCTTGGTTCAGATACTGGCACCGGGCTAAGAAAGGGGCCTTATAAGAAGGGTCAAGTACCTCTGCTACTTTCCATTCTTTCCTCCCCCGGAAAGCTTTTGAATGATTCACAATCCCCATTACATTCATTCGGAGTAAGAGCGCTCTCTTGAATCGCCTTTACTCTACAGCGCACTAAAGAGTTCTAAGGCTGAGGCCTGAAGGCTCTGATTCTGGTCCTTGTTCTGAATGATCTTACCTAGTATCATCCAAAGCGGGGAGGATCATATTGGTAGCTCTCCGAAGAGAAGAGGCGGATAACCAAGTAAAGTAGGTCTGAGCCCATCCCAATCCTTTGAAGAAGACAGGTAAGCCCACCCGATGAAGCAGCTGAATCAATTTCGACAGTGACGCCGAGAGCCCTAGCAAGATCCTCCGCCCCTGCATCCCTTGGTGGATGAGATCCTCCTGTGGGACGAACTCGTCTGACGCTTCATCCTACCCTGCTCCAACATAAAAGAGAACTATATGAAGTTTAACCCGCCTAAGTCTTGGTGTCCCTCATCTCATCAGACATAAAGAAAATAGCATTTGAGGCACGCCGCTTGCAATAGATTTGACCGCTGGACACCGCTTCAAATGAGGCCCTCTGGCAGATGCCAAGATAGGGAGTGCCCTAACAGATCTATTTATTATTACTAGAGAGAGAATCAATACCTGGCCCGCTCCTTCTCTCTTTCGGGTAAGGATAGAATGGAACATGAACGATCGGCGAACTACTCCTCTTATACAAGAGCTGCGGATGCGCCAGTTTAAATTAGAGTTTTTGCGCACCTATACTGACTATCACTGGTCGAGTCGCACCTATCGCTACTGGAAGGGAATCATACTACTACCTGACTGAGAGCACTCAATCAATCTCTTATTTATAGAAAGGTTGATCGCCTGATGAACTAGAAGGAGAATCCATCTCGCCTCTCCGAAGGATTCCCGACTTCCCGTACCAAGTTGGCACTATACTCGTTTTTGCTTAAGTGCAGCGCTGGGTCAGTTTGACTAGTTCAAGGTCTTCTCTTAATAAGAAAGAATATAGATGAGATGCCTGCGCTACTAAGAGACTTAGCAAATTATGTGGAAAGAAATTCTTACTGGCTGCTTTATTCAACCAGATATGAGCGCTCTCAAGAGCACCAAGCGTGACGAATGGAATGCATTTAAGAAAGATAGTAAAGGGGCGAACGACATAATAGGAAGACCGACCCGTACTCGGAAAGGGATGCAGAGGCTGAACGAAACCTATGGAAAAGAGAGTGAGTCTGTCCTATTAAGTCTAAAGTTAAGAATCTCCCGAATCGGATAAAGAAAGAAAACAAGTAGCCGGTGAATCATCAGGTGCCATCAAAGCTAAATTAAATATGCCTAGTTCCAATCATTCCAATAGCAATGAAAGTGTGTAAAAGGAAGATCTCTCTGAACAGAGCTCAGCAGATAAGAGGAGAACTCATTATAGTATAGAGTCCTGGATCGATCCTCTGTTTGCCCTGGTCCCTCCTACTTGTGCCTCCTACCTCAGACTTATCAAACTCATACCCTGGCAATCGTATCTTGGAAGATTGACTTATCACTCCACGTCTAGAGTCTAAGTCAGTCCATACGCTCTAGCTACTATCCACTGATTGTAGAGACTTCCGCTCCTTCTTCTCCTGAGTAGGCTTTACTAAAGTAGTCTGTACCATACTTCTAGATCAGAACTAGATGCAATTCATATTGTACGCTAAGGTGCGAAGCAGTGAAACGACGCGAAGAGTGCAACGACGTGAAAAAGCTCTCTTTTAACCAACCGGGAGTTCATTAGTAGTTCCCATTCGTATATTCATATAAGGAAGCCATGAATAGAAGAAGGCAGTTCCCTATAAGACCTTTATAGCACTCTTTATTAAGAGAGATGGATTAGGAGAGGGAAAGAGAAGGGGGACTACTAGGTATGGGAATAGGAATGAAGAGCAGCGGTTGGCTAAGGAGTCTTTCTGACTTAAAGCATGACTCCCGAACCTCTACTGAAGGCAATATTGATTGGGCGGGCAATGGCATGAAGATAAGGATCACTTGAAGGGGAATTACCTTCTTCATTATATCCGTACTCTACAGCTCTTTTGGAATGAGATTAGTCAAACTCACGTGCTTGTCCAGGAGCTCTACGAGGATCACAGTAGACCTCCGTCAATAGCTCTTGCTCGAACAACCTTATTCTCTCGTACCAGTTTGTATGCATCGGATAGTCGTCAAACGAAAGTTGGAACTGCGGGTTCCTTCGTTTGACGCGAAATGTGATTTGAGTGGTATAAAGAGTCTCATATCTTCAGATATTAGAGCTCAAATTAGAATCTAAATAAGGAGAATAGAGCGAATGATAATTGAAGAGGAGAAAACCAATAGCATAAAGGAGCACCTGTAGCTCCCGGGCGTGAAGCTCTTTATTCGACTTTCTGAGGATTCTCGCTAAACCCCTCTCCTCCGGTCTGGGCGATGTTGAAAGAGATGGTGCAATTAATATTAGACTCAGTTTGAGTGATAGGAAAGAGTTAATTATTCTCGTTCGGGATTTGAGTTCATTCCTAGAAGCAAAGCAGCCTAAGCAGCCGGGAATAACCATTTGAATTTAACTCGACGGGTCTTTCCCAAAGAAATACCATAACGATTGCGGTAGATCTTTCGTAGTGAAGAATGGAAAGTAGTCAATAGCCCCAAGGGCAACAGAGCACCAAGATCTTTCGTAGTGAAGAATAGCAATTAACTCCAGCTAGCTGGCTGGCACCAGGTCGTGAATGGCTTTGGGCCATTCACGTATTATTCCATTTGGGGGGCCAGGTCGTTCATGGCTTTGTTCCATTCCCTCTTGGCCTAGAAAAGAAAATAAGGAGTGAATGGATACTAAAATAGAATCTCGACTTGGCCTAGAAAATGGAATAATACGTGAATGGAGAGAGTCAATGTAACTGACCAAAGGGACATAAAAGGTGCGTTCTAGAGCGATTTCAGCTAGTTCTAGAGCTCTTTCAGTAAAGAGCACCAGCCAATATTGTTTTTAGCATAGGGGAAAGAAATTCTCCTAATTCCGAGGGTTCGGGTGACTTAGCCGGTTCGGGGCGCAATTCAGAGGCTAATTCATAAGTAGGATTCTGACTCTCCTCGGGTCACTGAAGGAATGCCCACCGTCCATGGCAAGAACTACCTTTCTGGCTTAAATTAAAAGAGAAGATCTGGAACTTTCTGGCTTAAAAGAGATTATAGGAAAGAGTTCAACTGCTGAAGTGAAGTTAGCAATTGTAAAGGATTCAAATACTTCCTCGCATTCCGAGAAAGAATCTCGGTTTCAGTGCTCGCATTCACTTCAACTACAGTGACCCGGAGCTGCGGATATCGCTCCCGAACATCGTGATGAGCGAACGTTCCATAGTTGCATGTGTTAGAGTTCCATAGTTGCATGTGTTAAGCTAATAGCATCTGCTACTTCTGTATCCGGTTCAATTGGCTCGGACGAGAAAGCGTACAACTTACTCTACTCTAATAGCATTCACTGCTGAGGAGGCTCCCTCTACTCTAATAGCATTCACTGCTGAGGCTCCCTCTACTCTAATAGCATTCACTGCTGAGGCTCCAGTGAGTCAACAGGTTTGATCTCTCTTCAAAACTACTCAAGATCTGACTCCTGTAATTCACGACTGCCTTATTGAACCAAACAAGAGCAGCTGCCAGCTACAACTAATCTTCTCTTGGAATGAACGACTCCTTCCATTCAGGACTCTTGCTAGGGATGCTACTTTCCAACTGAGATGGATAGGTGGGTCAGCTAGTATTGAAAAAGAAGAAGCCCCCGATAGGGTTATAGGAGAGCGGGCAAATCAACTATCTAACCAGATGAACAGCAAAGCAAGACTTCGTGACTTCTGATGTTCCTCAAGCAGCTTGAAAGGACTGCAACCCTCTTCAATCCCGGCTTCGGGCTTTCGGACCATTCCGGATAGGCAGATTCACAGCCCAACCCACAGGCTAGGCTCCTGGTGCGGTGCCTTCTCGTCTACTAACAGTGACGAAGGTCCGAGTGATAACGACGGCGAGTTCCGCCTTTCGTCAATAGTGAGATGAGGACGCTTAACGCTTAGACCCTAATCAGTCCTGGGGTGAGGATGAACCTCTTTTCTTTTTATCGTTCATGAGTTTAGGGGCGTCGAATACACTCATATTCAAAGTAGAAAGAAGTCAGTCTAAGTGATTGCTGGATTTCATTCCCTCTTCAACTCAGTCAAAGCTCAATTAGAAAGACCCGGAACAAAGAGCTACCGCCTACACAACACAAGCTTATATACTGATATGTGCAAACGGATCTTTCTTTCATGCATTTCTTGAAGATAGGGACGACCAGTAGATCTTTCTAGGGGTCGAGACGAGCAAGAGTCGTTCATGGCTATTCAAAAAGAAAACCCCTACTTTTTTAGATCTTCCGTTATCAACTCGTACCTCGGCCCTTCTTTAAGCTGCTAACTGTGACCGGCTACAATGGGAAGAAAAAGAACCCTCCAGCTAGTGCACGAGTGAGGGAAAGGCATTGCTACAAAGATAATAGTAGTGAATGGCATTAGAGTTGAGTTCATTCCTTCAGGTACTTAAATATTTGATCTTTCTATTCATATTTCGTATAGTAAGAAAAGGGCCGAGTGTAACGTACGAGTCAATGGTACAGTACACCATTTACGACCTGTTGCTGGGATCGGTAGAGTCAATTACAGGAGGAAAAGATCTAGATATTAACTCTTCAAAGCGTCCCGCTAAAGAATATAATATGTTAGTATATTCAAATACATCTCTGAAAGTGGTTCGTAAATTCTCTTCTTTTTCTTCATTCAAAGTAGTTCGTTTCTCTCTTTTTCTTTTCATGCTCATATAGCTGCAAAAGTAGTGAAAATATGAGATTAGATCTTCTAAAATATTTGAAAAGTAGTTCGTTTCTCTCAGATTCTTTTTCCTGTTTTTTTGCTGCCTGCCATTTACGACCGGTTGCTAACACCATTTACGACCTGTTGCTCCGAGTGAGAACTTAACTTAATGATAAGATAGCCAATGAAAAATCAGTTAGTAAGTCCTATACTGAGGAGGGGACCAGTACTGTATTAGATCAACCTACTCGCAAGAGAGAGAAGAAAAAAGGCTCAAAAGATTCGAAAGGAAGAGGTCAAAAAGGCTCAAAAGAGGGGAGAGAAGAAGAAGTTTCTCGCCTTCACTACGAGATCTCTCATTGAGGAGATCAGCTCAAGCGAGGGTCTTCCTATTCCGGTGAAGTGGACATGGAAAGCAAACGATCGTCCAACTGCTATAGCTTGGAAGAATTGATAGGCGGGCAGCTAGGCGTCCAACTGCTATAGCTTGGAAGAATTGATAGGCGGGCAGCTAGGGCAGCTCAGTCTTGAGAAGTCAGATCGACGTCCGAGAATTGCCATATTATTAAATATGGGTCTATAGGGAATCCGAAGAGAATAGTTAAACGGATGTTGAAGAAGGCCCGGACGAGAGAACCGATAGCAGAACCCCAAACGAAAACTGAAAACAAAGAATGAATGTGATATTCTACTGCGAATCATGTATTAGGTCCTTTGCTGTGCGAATCATGTATTAGGTCCTTTGCTGCATTCGATAGATAAAAAAGTCCACCAAGGAACCACATCCTGGATTAAGAACTTGTGCAATGGAGATGGAGTTAAAAACCCGTACCCGACGTGTTCTGATATGGAGTATGGATAAAATCTCTCTAGCAGCCATTGGATAAAATCTCTCTAGCAGCCATGCAGCGCGTCATTCTAAAATCTCATTCGCAGCAAAGTAGTGAATGGGCCCAGAAGTAGAAGTATGAACTCTACCTATCAGCAAAGTAGTGAATGGAGAGAGTCAATGGTATGCCAGCCATTACCTGATGCTACGCAGTAAGTAGTCGTTCTACAAAAAACTATGGATCTGCCACTCTCTCTCTCTCGCGTATCCGCTCGAGCCGAGTTTGAAGAGTTCCATTCCCGTAGATAAAACACTCTAACAATTAACGTTATCTGCCCGAACCCGAAGCCGAAGCCCGAACCAGTTGAGCAACGAGAAAGTGCAAGTTCAAGAATAGTAGAGCAATTGCATAGTTCCCGGACGAGAGTCTTCTTCCCCGCCCGAACCCGAACCTGACTTCAAGTAGAGCATAAGCCGGAGCATATTCCATTCACTCTTGTAATTGACTCTTTCCTAATGGTCGAGCTATCTGATTTGACCCTAATGGTCGAGCTATCTGATTTGACCCTTATGGTCGAGCTATGTAATACCCTTCGATCTCTCCTTTTTCTACGTGATCTAAGATAGAGGCTTCAGCAGCAACGTTCCAACACGCAAAGGTAGAAGCATCTGAGTAAGCAGAGGTACCATCGGCATCGAGGACAGGGAGGCAATAGCGCCGGTAAAGTAGGAATGTCATTTTGACCTGGTACCATCAGAAAGGCATCGAGGACAGGGAGGCAATAGCGCCGGTGAGGACAGGGAGGCAATAGCGCCGGTAAAGTTGGAATCTCATTTATACCTAGTTAGAGTTGACCTTGTTTTTGTTGACAAATTACAACCAAAGTTCGAGAGTTTGAAATCATAATATTTGATAAAAAAGGAGTAGTTTCAGCAGTCAAGATAGAGGTTGAAGTTTAAAGAGGATCAGAAGCATAAGGGGTGGGAAGAATCTGAACCCTGTGAACGTCGACCGGCACTAGCAGTTCTCGTCGAATAAGCGATTGAAGTTTACCTAGAGTTTATGAACCCACAATTGACCCATCCACCGGCTGCGTATCCAGCTACTTCGCTTAGTTCTATATCCAGATCCAGTGGGAGGGCCCAACTCATAGCCATAACCTATCGCACGCGGATAGCCATAACCTATCGCACGCGGATCCACCATTTGCTCGTGTTCTGTTCCAAGAATAGATGTTCCAGAATTAGCATGCTCCTTGGGATCTGGGTCTCCGTACCTCGAGGTACGAGTGAGAACGACGTGTCCAAGGTCTGCTCTGTCCCGATACGAGGCGTCCGTCTCAGCTCCCCGTTCCTAGTCCCGATACGAGGCGTCCGTCTCAGCTCCCCGTTCCTAGTCAATGTGTTCCGACCAATAAGAAGTAAATGAACACCACCCCCTCGGCCTTTGCCATGGGCTAGGGTGGAGCTATATCTGCTTCCAGTGGATCGGCAACTAGAGAATCTATAACTGTCGAACGAGAAGAACTAGAGAATCTATAACTGTCGAACGAGAAGAATCAATTCAACAAGCTTTAGGTGAATCAACTGAGCTGGCTCTCTATAAGAGAATGTAGGTCAACCGAATCAACCAGCACAGGATCTCTCCCAGGACTGGTACTTAAATTGGCTCAGCAACTGGAGGATCTGTATCAGACCTTTCTATCTTTCTTTGGGATTCAGACTTTCTATCTTTCTTTGGGATATGGAACTAGTTCATCTGCGGGCAAGATGCTGCCACCGATATCGGAACCTAAAAGCCCCGCCACTGCAATTGATAAAAAAAAGGGACGTACGAGTCAAATTACAAGAATTCGCACATTCACACGACGTAGGTATCATGAGGTCGTCAATGGATTTACTCTCCCCTCTCCCCTCTCCCCATTTAGGACCTGTAGCTGCGATAGCGACGTGCCCTCTTCTTTCAGGCTCAAATCGTGAAAGGCTCAAAGAAAGAGTATTCTACAGAAGCACGAGTGAGAGGCCTCTGCGGGTCACTTCCTTCCCGGGTCACTTCCTTTTCCATTACTTTGAAGTAGCCAAGAGGCAAGTCTCGACGTTCTATTTCCATCATTCAAAAGCTATCATCATTCAAAAGCTATAGGAAAGAGAGATCTTCTTCCGTCATCATCTTTTGGAAGGCCTTGGTGGTCTCGTATTCTGTCTCGTATTCTATATGGAAAACAATAGAAAGAAGAAAGAGCAGGCTTTCCCTCTTTACAATAGAAAGAAGGCTTTCTCTCTTTGGCCTAGTATTTCTTGTTGGCCTCTGACTATTCATGTTGGCCTCTGACTATTCAAGGTAGTCCGTTGGCCCGCTTATGTACTTTAAGCGAAATCTCGTATTTAGTCAACTTAACTCCGTCGTTGCGTCCGCTTTCTTGAGTCTGGTCTTCAAAGCCTTGTCTTTATTCTCAGCCCTTCAGTAAGGACGTTCAACCTTCTCTCCTGCGCCTCTTATGGGTATTAGCATGCCTCTTATGGGTATTAGCATACAAATGATCCCATCTTGACCTTCATTGGGACTCTTGGTAGTGACACTACCCCGACTGACTCATAGCTAGCGGTGCTCAAAGGCCTCCCTGGTATCATGCGAGAGACTTCGGGAGACTCCTTTCTCACTTGCTTAGCTGGAAATAGGAGACCGGCGCAATCCGAGCTCATTCTAATCCCAAAGTCGACAGCTCCCGCCTGAAAACACTCTTGGAGCCACTCTCCGCAGCGACAAAGCACTGGCGCAGACGTCTTTCCTCTTAGTTAAGCGGGTGGTAGAGTTAAGCGGGTGGTAGGAAATGGTTAGATCGTTGGGTCATGCATGGATGGATAAACTACTTTAGCTTCTTTGCGCCTAACGAGCTTCTTTTCGCCTAACTTGGCTTATAGAGATACTAGCTTCATTCATAAGTCTGTGCATCTAATAAGTCTGTGCATCTAATCTAATTGAAACAAGAGCAAGTGGCGGAGAGAAGATACGTCTTTCTATTACATCACTCGGGCTGCTTGCTTACCCGGCTCACTCGAACAAGAACTCCGGCTCACTTCGCCTACGCTACGAAGATAAAGAGTTTACTTGCTTGCAACGCTCGAACATGCCAACAGCATTTCGTTCACTTACGCAACATTCACTCGTTTACTTGTTAGCTAGCCCTATTCCATGCCTTTGCTTTCAGGGAAGTTCCACGCCTTTGCTTTCAGGGAAGAAAAAAAAATGAAAGAAGGTAGTCAGTGGTGTGCTCGTTAGAGGGATGCTTTTTTAGATAGCTAAGCGACTACTTGAAGGTGGGGAGAGCAGCAATGAGTGCAGCAAAGTGTCTTATCTTCCCCCTAGCCCTAAGACCCTAGCCCTAAGACTCTAGCCCTACTAAGACTCTAGCCCTAAGAAGGAAAAAGTGAGCAAGATAGCCTCCGCTTCCAGAGAGAAATCGAGATGTGATCGCTTTTCCTCAGCTATTCACTAGCCAAAGAGGAAGCACTATTAATGATTGCTGCCAAAGAGAAAGTTAATGATTGCTAACTCCTGGCACCGCTAACTTCTATTATTCAAGAAGGTTGAGAAGACTGGGGAATGATTGTTTACTATATGATCATTCCTATTCTTCCTCCTTCACGGCGCCGGATAGCTTGAAGCCCCACGGGCAGATCTTTCTAGGGCAGATCTTTCGTAGTGAAGAATGTCTAGTCTAACATGGCAGGCATACCTACTCGAATATCTAAATGGCACTTTACCCACTAGTGAATGGCTATCCGAACAGTCTCTTATTACTAGTGAATGGCTATCCGAACAGTCTCTTATCTTTTAGGAGTAGGAGAGAGTCAATGTACATACTTAAATAGGAGTAGGAGAGAGTCAATGTACATACTTAAAGATTTTAGCTGATGCTACTTTACCTACGTAGAATATCTTCATGGTCTTGCACTTGCAGTAGGTAGTCGTGAATGGAAAAGATGTTGAAGGGCTGCTGCTGCTCTTTGTCCCGACTTCACACTCAGCCTCTTGTCTCTGTCTTCATGCCTTCACTTTCACTTCCTAGTTCGACAGATGGGCTCCAGTGAATGGGAATGATTGCCCCCGGAACCAGAAAAGAAGGTTCGGATAGGTTCAAGTAAGCGAGAGGGCCGAGTACAACGAGGGATCGACCTAAAGGGTAAGAGTGAATGGCCCAAAGAAATACCATGACCTCCAGCTAGCACCAAAGAGGGAATTCCATTCCCTCCTGGAGGGAGTGAATGGCCCCCATTCACGACTTGGTGCTAGCTGGAGGGAATGGGGGCCATTCACATAATTACTTTCTTTGGGGGGCCAGGAGGGAATGGAATTCCCTCTTGGTGCTGGGGTAGAAGTCAGATAGAGCTCGAGCGTATGCGAGAGGGCCGAGTACAACGAGGGATCGACCTAAAGGGAGATTGTAGAAGTAAGATAGAGCTCGAGCGTATGCGAGAGGGCCGAGAGTAAGGGATCGACCAACGGGAGAGGGTGAGAGTTAGATAGCTCGACCGGAGAGTGAATGGCCCAAAGCCATTCCCTCCAGCTAGCACCAAAGAGGGAATTCCATTCCCTCCTGGAGGGAGTGAATGGCCCCCATTCACGACTTGGTGCTAGCTGGAGGGAATGGGGGCCATTCACATAATTACTTTCTTTGGGGGGCCAGGAGGGAATGGAATTCCCTCTTGGTGCTGGGGCATCCTCGACCATAAGGGCATCCTAAGATAGGATCGAGCGGATACGCGAGAGGAAAAAAAGAGCAATTAAGGTGGAGCGCTCCTACCTCGGTCCTTTCCATAAGCCGTGAAGAGTTTCAAGTACGACACTCAACCAAAGAGTAGCTAACATGGCATTATGCCCCGAACTGCCTTCCAAAGAGTAGCTAACATGGCATTATGCCCCGAACTGCCTTCCTTAGCAAATCTTCATTACATATAGTGTGAATAGATCTTGAAAGAGCAACATCATATATAAAGCTGAAGTAGCGACTGGTCCGAGGTTATTCAATCAATTTGTACACGGTAGCTCGACACTTCGGATACGCGGGAGAAGATCAAAGACTCCCTGCGACTATAACCTTGAGTCACACGTCCTATGATAGGAATTGCTACTCTCTCTTTACATAGGGACCGAAGCCTTAGGAATTGGAATTCCCGTCGTTATCGTTATAAACTCGTAAAGAAGTGAGCCGCATTCACTCTATCGTTATGAAGAGAGCCCGACAGAAGAACTCATAGGGGTCAAAAGGGAGGATGTGCCGATCTTGTGCGATAGAGGATAGCGACGGGAACGAAGACGCGTCAGGTACTGAATCAGACCCTTCATCACTCGGCAGACGGAAAAAGAGACTGGTATGCAATGCCATAAGTCTATATTAGACTCTCCTAGCCCGTCTTCACTTCCAATTCGAACTCCAAGTGTGAAGCAAGGAGAGGTATATCCGATCCGAGTCCGAGATCCCAGATGCCAAATCTGAGAGAGTAGAGCCCAGAGGCAGGCAAAGGCATACAACTAGCAATCGAGCCTACCATTGTAACTGTAACGTAACTAACGAGTGAAAGCGATATTCGGGGGACGAGGTACGAAGTGATAACGACGTGCAGTTCTTTCATCAGCAAATGGTGGCGGGTCTTTTCTGAGTATTCAACTCCGCTGAAGGCGATGAAGCAGGCTCAAGGTACGAGTGAGAACGGAAGATCTTTATACTATTGAATAGCTATTGAATAGTCAATGGCAACATGAACTACTCTTGCTCGTGGAAAGCAAGTCCCATCGAGTTAGGGAGTAAAGGCATGCCGTAGCGAGTCACTTTCTGGTGATAGGGTTCAGTCACTTTAGGGATTCGAACCCCTACCCCTGGGGTTCATTCTAAGTAGTACTCGTGAGCGAAAGGATAGATGGATATAAATAAATAGTGAGAGACGTCTCGAGCGATAGCTATAGGAGGCATACGGTTCTTTTGCTTTCTTCTCCCTCAGCCCGGGGAGCCGAGTGCACCAGTCCAAATGTATTAGTGTATTTCTCTTCGAACTTCAAAAGCACTTTAAAGTGCGAAAGAGAAGAGAAGTCTCAAATTATTTGCATCAATTCTTTCCAATTCTTTGAATTCAAAGAATTTTCGTGCGAGAGAGAGTTTGGTATCCCGGCTCGCCCTTAATTTAGTAAGTTCTAAGGTTAGAGTGAGGAATAATTGGATTGTGTTATGCCTTGGCTTGAGTCCAATCTCATCTGTCAGGAGATCGAGTCTCTCCCCGGGTTTCTTTAAGGAGAGAGATGAGAGTGAAAGTTTTAGAAAGCTAAATGCGTGACACATCAATTCTTTCTCTTTCTCTTTTTTTTCGGGAGGGATAAATTGAAACTATATGTTGATTAAATAACTTTAATCTTTCAATTCTTTCTTTTTCCCGGCACCAGGTCGTGAATGGCTCGGAGCCATTCACTCTACCCTTATTTTCTTTGTTCCATTCACTCTACTCATTCACGCAATAATACTGTTAAGTTAATCGCTGCGAATGATAATGAGCTGACAGCGAAAGCAATGCAAGGAGCGAGTGATAATGATATTTCGCGCTCGAGGTACGAGCATCGCGACGTTGAGAACTTAACTTAGTTCAAAGGGGTAGTCTCGAAATTTAGGGAGATTGCTATACTCAAATTAAGATAAGAAAGATAGCTCGAAATAAAGTTAGAGCCAAATAAGGATGGCTCGAAATTGAGGGCCGAGTGATAACGACGGGGGATTATGGTATCAAATTTCTTAGTAAGAGTATCGGATCAGGTAGATCACCCGCTTTCACACAATTCTCCCAGACCTTTTGAATCACAAGTTTGATTTCATCATCAGACATCTTTGGAGAGTCCTCATACGATTGAATTGATTTAGGATGGAAGTAGAAACGGATTTTCACACTCTTGACCGCAGAATCCCGATAATTATCAGCTTCACCTCTGACCAATTCTTCAATCTTATCGTAAACAGCCCTTAAATAAATAAAATCCTCCTTAGAATCCTGGAGTGGAATCGCATTTCCCAAAGTAAATGATAAAGAACTGGAATCAGGTAAAACCATCTCATAACTTATGGTAAATTTGATATAGTCCGCATTAGAACTTATATGGTCCACGTACTTTTCTAAGAGATGTATGAATGCCATTGTAAGCAATTCACAATCAACTGTTTGTGGGTATGGCTTCGAGAACACTGTAGCTGCAAAGAAAGAACCTGGAAATAATTCCTTATATCTTTCAGATTCAACACTGTGTTTTAAAACATACCAATACGAAGAATACGTATCCCACGTGGAATTAGAACAAAAAAACAACCGCAGATTCATATCCCATGGTCCACGGAAAACACCACTTTCAACATTGACCCGATGACAGTAAAACATCATTAGACCACCACCGAAAACTGTAGGAGTCATCCTACCATTCACTCGAAGTATCCAACTCCCCCCTTTCTTACCATAAATTAGAGTCATTATATTCAATCGACTAATTCGATCCTTATAAGAGACGGGTCCCCCCACCCGACCTTGTGCTGCTCCCATTACAATATTGAGCTTTTTCAAGGCTGAAAGCACAACGAACCCTAGATGGCGGGACGGAACCCATCTAATGTTTGCACTTATCAGGTAGAACCTTGCTTTGCTGACCATGTTACTGTAATGGAAAATGAGAGAGTTCAAGGAGGAGTTCTAACTTGGTTCTATATTCTATATTAAGTCGAGCTATAGATCCTACTAGTACGGTAGAGTGAATTGGACCATTAAGGACAACGATCTTATATGCAATTAAGATAGGAGATAGTTGTTTGTGTCCTCTGTAGCTCAGTTCTGGACTCTCTCATTTTATTTGTGGACCAATCTAATGTGGTACCACAAGATAAGTGCTCAAATTGGAAGGTTTAAGTCCGGTTTCGTAGTGGTTCGTAGTACAGTCCGGGTTCGTAGTACAGTCCGGGTTCGTAGTACAGTCTGTATTGTTCAAAAATCCTCTTTTATATAGTCGTTCGTCCTTTCTTTTTTACCCTACCATTTTAGTGACTCTCAATTTGAGAACAGTAGAGGTCGATCAATTAATTTCAATCAGGAACAAACGTTCCTCAATAGGCAAACGGTACCTCCCTCAACGGTCCGATATAATGTTTGATAGGTATTGGTTATGCGTAGATGGTACTACTAATAGATCTTATTGTACTTCTAACAAACGTATCATTGACGAGTTTTGGGAATCATTCTTTGATGAGAAAAAGTATGTAAAATCAGATATTGATAGATATAACGATGAAGTTGTCAATTTATTGATCAGATTAAAGAATGATTATAAAAAGATTAATGGTATATTTAACATCTCGTATGACGATTTAATTAAAAACCAGAGCGTTATTGAGGACATATCTATGAGATTCGATGAGAAAGATGTATTTAGGACTACTCCTAACTTAATAAAGTTATTGATAAGAGAAGACTGGATAACTGCTAAAGATTATTTAAATCAATATCTACCAGAAGATGTTTATAATAGTACGATTAATCATTTGGGTAAGTATACGCTGGAGGCTATCATTATTTATGTGCAAGGGATGTTGTATAACAGTGTTCAAGAGTCCTCGATGGTGAGGGTATCTACATTATTGGACAAGCTAGATCAAACAGTTCGAACACAAGCTGAGAGATTAAATAAAGGTACTGCAAATAGTAGTCAGGAAGTCAGTAATGATAAATGCAAAGGCTCTAAAAGAGATAGTCAAACCAAATATCTATTTGGGATTCAATTGCTCGATTTCATGATGGAAAGAAAATTGATCATAATGGAATCCTGCTCAACAGAGAATCTAGTAGTGAAAAATAAAGGAAAGGGTTATAGGGAATCTAAATTATTCGCTATATGTAATTTGAATTTAAGTATGCTCCCGAATAAATTCAATCTTCCTATGATTTGCAATCCGTTAAATTGGGAATCTAAATGTGAGACTGAGACGCCAAGAATGTTATCGGATATGAAAGGTGGATACTTAAGCGGACCCACAATAGATATATATAATAGGTTTCGTATTATAACTAGCCATAACCTTAACAATTTCAATATCCGGTTAAATCCAAATAAATACAAGGAAATGTGCGAAATCTTGAATGGGCTTCAGTCACAAGGATTTCAGATAAATACGGAAGTGTTGAAGTTCATTAAGGATAATCAGGATACTTTAGTCAAATTAGGTCTTCTAATATCTGAAAAACTAGCTCACGTGAATCTGAGTAAAGCCTTTGACTTAATGAGGATATGTTATTTCAATGACATAGCCGTGAAGGAAGCTTGTACCCTTAGTTCTCTCTTAATAGAATTAGCGAAGAAGGTGCAGAGGGCTAGGTATGAGGATTTCATAATTACGCTAGCGTCAGCATACGATGGTTTTGTATTTTATCTACCTGCATTTATGGACTTCCGTGGTAGAATCTACCGCTCAGGTATCTTGCATTTCCATGAGCGTGATTTATCTCGAAGTTTAATAGTCTTTGCCAACAAGAATAAAGATGAATGCAGCAAGGACCAAGGTAAGGACTTAGCATGTGCCGCAGCTTTTAAGTATAAGAAATTCCAAACTTTGGATGAAGCTCATCATTGGTATAAGGAAAATAAGAGTGTGATGTATGCTTCTTATGATAGTTTAATGAGGTTTGCGTTGGATGCTAGTGATCCATTTCAGTTCATAGCCAAAGTGTTGTGTCATGAAAGAGTTTCAGAATATAATATAAATCCTATAAATAAAGATGCTTCTGCTAGTGCTTATCAGATCATGAGTTATTTATTGCTTAATGAAGATATGGCTAGGAAAACGAATCTTATTCAGCACCCTGACGGTCAAATACAAGATTTATACTTGTCTTTGCTACATGAGTTAAAGGGTTTCTTGTTTTCTAAAATAAATGATGATGATAAGATGAAAATCATTGAATCTAAACTAGATAGAAAGTTTGTAAAAGCACTCTTCATGCCCATAGTCTATGGTAAGACATTGATCAGCATGGCTGATAATATTAAAGAGAAATATGGTAAATTGCTAAGTATTAAGGATTTATTTAACCTCGCTAAACTTTGCAATGAATTTTGGAGGGATAAATACCCGGATGTAGTCAATTTGATGAAGTTGATTAACCTCATTGCGTGGTTTTGTTCAGCTAAGGATCGAGCTGTAGTATATAGTGTACCCTTTTTCACTACGGTGCAGGATTATATGGCATTCGTTAAAGAACATATTCTGGTTTACGATAGGTCTAGCAAGAAGAGACGCCGGGTGACTCTCAGTGTACCAACTACGAAGAGGGATGAGCGAAAAAGTCAAACCTCACTCTGCGCCAACTTGATTCATCAGAAGGATGCTTACATTGCCATTCGAGTAGTAGAATCATTATTGAAAATAGGAGCACCTATATATACGGTTCATGAGAATTTTATAACGACAGTTCCTTACGTTAGAAACGTTCCTCATATTTATACTACAGTGTTTGCTAATATGGGCTCTCCACTTCGTATAATCAATTCTTTTATTATTAATAATCTAGTCCGGCCTTACGAACATAATAGCACGGATATCTATTACAAATTCTCGTTATACTATGACTATCAAAATCCTATTCCTTCTGACCCTTTTACATATATACTGAACTCCCCTATTCCTTCTTACCATCTTACAAATTTATTGAACTCTATTATTCCTAAGGATTCTAAAAAGAAAGAGAAAATGAAATGGGATAAAAATATATCTGATTTTTTGTTGTGTTACAACAACTATGTGGATGCTGTGTTCGATAGAAAACATCACTGGATTGATTTTGAGAAAAGGACGTGGAAGAATTTTAAGACACTTCTAGAGAACAGGGATTCTAATTACTGCGTACATTATTAATAATTGCGTATGTAATGCAATGATGTTAGCCTGCAGATGAGTTGCTAGGGATGATGCTAATTTTGTCATTAAGGTGGTTTGATAGTCGCTGCCTCACTGCATCTCCGACTTCGCTTGGCATAAGGAAAGGTGAAGCTCCTACTTACTTTGACTTACTTGGCTTGGTACCCAGCTTCCGCGCACTGAAACGTGCAACCAGCTTCAGGGCAGGAGTGCTCCTTGGCTTCTGACCTATTGATCTGGGGTGAAGGCAATACAACTATTACTTACTTACTAAGGCTAAGGAACCTCCAAGGCTGGATCAGAGCCTTACCTCTTCCCTCAACTCGTCTTCCCTCCAGCTCCTCTTGCTCCTTGGCTTCTCCAAGGCAGGAGAGTGAAAAAGTAGAAGTAAACAAACCCATCGAACTGGCGTTCTAGCGCGTTTTAGCCTTCACTTTCGATTGTTTTTTCTGAGCTGGTTATAGACCGATTTGATTACTTAGAGACATGGACTATGTATTTGACTCCTAATTAGTAGCTACAACATGGAACGTGACCCCCTCGGGGGGGGAATAGCTAGGAATGGAATAGCCCAGCCGCTCGTGATGGGCCGGGTCGGGGGGATCCTCCCCTAAAATACCCATCAAGAGCTACACCGGACAAGAGCAACACAAGGACAACCGGACAAGAGCTACAGAGCTACACCGGACAAGAGCAACACAAGGACAAGAGCTACACCGGAAACAACGGAACTGACAAGACAACAGCAACACCGGACATAACTCCAACACAGACAGCCACAACACGAGCTACAAGCCATAACTCAGCCCTAAGCATTGAGGCATTGCGAACCAAGCTGCGAAAAAGGTAGCCGTCCTTCCATGCCAAGCCAGCTAAATGTGTGGTTGTGCATTTTGCCAAGCCAGCACATGGACCGGATTGGTATTCGAAGGGGTTCCTCGGACCAAGAGGCTTGGACTATGAGCCTGCTTAGCAAACGAGGCTCGGGACGGGGCACCTATCGTCTCGTAGATCGGACTTAGCTTTTCCAGGCTAGAGAAAGGCGATGGACGCAGCTTCTATGCTAGCTCGAAAAGGACTGAAAGAACTTACATTAGGTCGTCACTTTAGGGTGAGGGCAAGGAGCGGTAAATAAGTATTTCTTTTGGAGAACTTCCTGCTATAAAGCAGACGAAAAGCAATGTTTGAAAGGTAGCCGACTGCAACTAAGATAAGAACCTAACAGATACTAAGATAAAAGAACCTAACAGAACGAAGGGAGAGAGAGAATACCTTAACCGAACGAAGGGAAGCTGAGAGATAATATAATACCTTTGACCTCGGTTGTTAGGAAAAGGGACCTGCAACTCTGTCCCTTGGTTAAGAGAAAGAAGTGAGCTCTGCTATCTTCCCTCGTCCCTTGGTCTTCCCTTAAACCCGCTATCTTCCCTCAATCGGGTCAAGTTTTCCGAACCGAAAGAAAGACTGAGCTCTAGGTCGATGTGGTGTAGACGAGCCCTATGCATTTCCTTGTTTGCGTGTTGGTGGGTTGCGGGCGAACGAAAGAGATGTGTGGCGTCGAAGTTTTGGTACTGGAGTAGATAGATAGGACTAGGTCTTGCTCGATCAGGACTTGATTGCGAGCCAAAAGACCCTTTCGTTCAACGATCACTATACTTGTCAACTCCTTACTCCCAAGTTCTTTTTATTCAACCGGTGGTCTGGTCTACCGACCCGCAGACGTAGGGAAGGCCATTTGTAATTCTGCGTCACAAAAGCGACTCCTGTAGAAGGAAGAGAGGCTTTCTTTGATTATTGAGAGCCTGTGTCAGTTCGAGTCTGGCGAGTTGCTACTTCATTCGTGTGTCCAAAAGAATGGGAATCAAACGTGTGTCCAAAAGAATGGGAATCAAAGGGATCCATTGAGATAGACTAGGATCTCACTCATCAAGGCACGAGTGAACAGAAGAAGTATGAGGGATAGAGACTTAGGGGAAAGGGAAGATTCTCACTAACAAACTCATGTTATGATGTAAAGAATTTAAAGAAGAAACTCCAACTACCATCAGTTACGCAAATGCACAACTTATCTATCAATCCAGCACGTGACGCACGGCAAGGCACAGATTACATAAAAACCCGTCCACGTAGATATGATCTAACAATAAACCTATAGCTCGATACCACCTCTGCCCTTATCTATCTTTTCACCATGAGCGCTAAAAAAAACTTATTCCACGTCGAATATTAGAATGAAGGAGTATGCTCAGGTAAGAAGGGCAGAGTGCAACCACGGGGTTCAGTCTAGACGGGAGAAGAAATTAGAGCTTCAAATCAAAAAAAGAAGATCATTCACGCTTGAGCGCTTGTGA
>JBBUKS010000067.1:289685-301606 GCA_038050645.1 Hedychium gardnerianum
AACTGACTGGTCGTAGGTTCGAATCCTACTTGGGGAGATTTGATTCATTCTTAATTAAAGAATGAAGAATGGAATTAGAATTACATATCACTTCTTGAGACCCTTTAGGGGAAAATAGAGACCCATAAAGTATATAAAGAAAAAAGAAAGATATAAATTAAATAAAAAAGAAATTGAAAATCAATAAATGACATATATAAGGTTGCCACCATAAAGGGGATAAAATCTGACCTATCAAGTATAGAAATAATAAAGAAATTACATATCACTTATTGAGACCAAATAAGAGACCCATAAAATATATATATTTTAGAATAAATTGAAAATCATTAAATTCAAAAGAAAATAAAAGAAATTACATATCACTTGAGGAGACCCTATAGGGGAAAGAATAAATAGACCTATAATAAAGAAAGAAATTACATATTCAATTATTAGACCCTATAGGGGATAAATAGATAACTATAAAGTATATAAATAAGAAAGAAATTACATATAAACTTTAGGGAAATACCTATAAAGTAGCCAGCAAAGTGGCCTGTATAGAACAGGGAATTATTTGGGGACAAGTAAAACATTTAATGCCCCGAACTGACCAAATGAGTATATTAACTTACCAAGTTAACACCCTTTTAAGCTCTGTCTTTATCTCATTTGCCCTAAACTATCCTGCCACCCTAGCTGGGGAATCAAAGCGGCATGCTAAAATGACCCCAATTACAGTCCGGGTTCGTAGTACACCAATGGAAGGTTTAAGTCCGGGTTCGTAGTTAAGTCAGGTTTAGTAGTTAAGTCCGGGTATTTCGTCCGGGTAGTTCAAGCGTAGCGAATGGAAGGAGGTAACGACTGGACAGGAGCGGAGCGATAACCCGATCGTCTAGTCAGATTCCGGGTAGTTCGTCCGGGTTCGTAGTACACCAATGGAAGGTTTAAGTCCGGGAAGGTTTAAGTCCGGGTTCGTAGTTAAGTCAGGTTTAGTAGTGGTTCGTAGTACAATAGTCCGGGTTCGTAGTACAATAAAAGCGGCATGCTAAATGACCCCGGAAAAAAATAAAGAAATTGACTTGCCGGATCGATAACCCGATCGTCTAGTCTTAGTCTGTGCTGCCCGGAGTCATTCAAGTTGTATCTCCGGAGTCATTCAAGTTGTAGCTGTTGTTATTGAAGCTGTAGCTCGTCAAGTCAATTGATGTGAGTCCGGGGTTCAAGCGTAGCGTATATAATCCGGTAACGACTGGCCCAAAAAACTCAAAGTACTGGATTCCATCCCATTAGGGTCAAATCTAATTCAAACCATCAAGTATATAATGAGTGTGACGCATATAAATTTTATTGGATGACTTAACACTTACTTGACTCTGTGGTAAGAGTCTCGCTTTCATACGGCGAGAGTTATTGGTTCAAATCCAAAAGTAGGTCATGGCCACTATTAAAACACTAAAAAGGGAGCGGATCCGCCGGACAAGATCCGCCCATAGAGTATAAAGGTTCCCCTCTCTATGGTATTTTAAGTACGGGAATGGGCCCCGAGGAGGTGTTTGGTACCAGCCTCTCTTGAGTAAACCATGGGATGGGCACCCCCTTAGAGGTGGACGGTCTCACCCTCTAAGGTCGAGTAAATACCGGGAGGGACCGCCTATTTATGGTAAATTCTTTGTTCGTGCGATTTTTGGCTTACTTTGTATCAGTCGATTGATTATGTGTTTCGTAATAGGAGGGAGACTCAGGATGATTCGAGTTAATGGGAGGATGACTCATAATGGGATTGGTGGTCTAAGTCTTTTTGACTGTCATCGGCTCCAAAGTGGTGTTTTCCGTAGACCATGGGGTCTTCATCTGCGGTCGTATTCTACCTCTAATGATTTTGTGCCGGATATGGAACGTTCTACTAGACATTTTCATACTTCTGATAGATCTTATTCAACTTCTAAGAAACGTCTCTTTCAGGTGTTGTCAAAATGCTATGATTCGGATCTATTGATAGGTTCTATGTATGGGTCTCATAGGGATGTATTGATAGGTTCTATGTATGGGTCTCATAGGTTTTATCGTACTCTTTCTAAAGAACGTTATTATAATAAATATTATACATCTTCCTCAGAAACTTTCAATTCTGAACATTGGGATCGTTTACAAAGTAGTATCGAATCAATTACATATAAAACCCCCTATGCCGGTTCTTTCTATGTTTCAACTCATTTTAAGGAACCATACCCTCGAGCAATTGATTGTGAAGTTCTAACACTAGCCTTCATTCAATTGTTAGAGCAGTACGCATACAATCAGGGTTACCAATATTTCAAGTTTACTATTGGATATGAGATGCAATTACCTGAATCCTATTTTATGTCATATAGTTTAGGTAAAGCTATTCCATTGTATGATAATCAATCTCTTCCAAAAATATATGTATATGATCATATTGAGCATTTAGTGAGGTATTACGCTGAGCGCTATAAGGATTGTTTGATTAAGGGTGTGTTCATTCGTGTCTATTACAAACGCGATGATTCCCTTCCTGAATTAGTGCTTCCGCGTAATATAGGAGCGAAGGATATTATTACTGATATTATGTATGTTATGGATCATGGCATAGGAAGTGGTGAACTACCCGAAGTCAAATCACTTCTGCGTCAAAAGTGTCGTGTTCCCAAAGTGATTACCTCTATAAAAAGTCAAATTCGTACAGAATGTCGACCATTCATTGTAGCCGATATCGAGACATTACTAGTGAATGATGTACATGTCCCTTACGCAGCAGGTTACTTGGAGGTTCATCCTGGTGACGATCTTTCTTCTATCCAAAATCAAAACCTTTTTTAGTGAGGAATCCATCTTATTCTATCCTCAAATTGAGGTTAGGAGTAGTCAAATGTTATTTTCATTTATCACAAATTTAGAAATAGCTGTGAAGAAAAATCAAAGTCTTCGTACAGTATACTTCCACAACTTCTCTAGATTCGATGGCATTTTATTGCTTAAGCACCTGGCATGTCATCACAAGAGCTACAAGTTCAAAACACTTATGAGGAATCATATGCTTTACGAGTTAAAAGTGTATTATGGGAAGAAGATGCTCTTCCGTTTCCGGGATTCCTTAACATTGCTTCCTAGCAGTTTAGCATTATTGTCTAAGACATTATGTCCTGAATTGGTTCTATCGACCATGATGATGTTAAAGTCTCTAATCTTCAGGATCTTAGTGAGGAATATATTAGATATCTTCGACAAGATATCCTTCTGTTAGGTGGTGTGATGTTGAAGGCTCAAGAGATTTGTATGTCTAGGTATAATATTGATATCGAGGGTGTCATGACATTGTCATCGCTTTCGATGACAATCTTTCGTTCTAACTATGATAATGAGTTGAGATTTCCTATCCATATTCTTACTCGAAATCAAGATACCTTCATAAGGCGTGGCTACTATGGAGGTCATGCAGATGTATATAAGCCACGTGGTGAGAATTTATTCTACTATGATGTCAATTCATTATATCCATATATTATGAAGAATTATCCTATGCCTTGTGGTGTACCTGTGTGGAGGAACAACTTGGAGGAGGTTGAATTGGATACCTTGTTTGGATTTATTGAGGCTTATGCAGTCTGTCCAAAACATATAAAATCTCCATTCTTGCCTTATAGGGATGAAAAAGATACATTAATCTTTCCTACAGGTAAATTCAAAGGAGTCTATTATAGCGAAGAGTTGAAGTATGCCCGTTCTTTGGGTTATAGTATTTTACCTCTCCGTGGTTATATGTTCGAGAAGAAAAGCAGTCCTTTCGAAGGCTTTGTATCAAGCATCTATAAGAGCCGACAAGAAGCCAAGAAAGCGGGTGATGAAGCTATGTCATTTGTTTATAAAATTTGTATGAATTCGCTCTACGGAAGATTCGGCATTAATCCAGAGAGTACAGTAACAGAGATCTGCAATGAATATCAATATCAAGAATTGTTGAGTAAGGAAAATTTTCAATCAGCAGATAAGCTGAACGATGATTACTATATAGTTAATTACATTACCAATAGTATGCTAGTTGACGACGAAGACTGGAAAGCTCCTAAGCACTCGGCTGTTCAATTGTCAGCAGCTATAACAGCTTGTGCTCGTATTTATATGTACCAATTCATTTCCAGACCAGACTGTTACTACACGGATACAGACTATCTTGTTCTTAGCAGTCCTCTTCCTGAGGATTTAATCTCTTCCAGTGAATTGGGTAAGTTTAAACTCGAGAACAAAGTCAAAAGAGGAATCTTCTTAGCACCAAAAAGTTATATGTTGACTATAGAAGATGATAGACATATTATCAAGCATAAGGGCCCCGCTAAAGATTTAGTCACATCTGAATGGTTTGTAAGTCAATTAGCGGATCTATCTCGAACTGATCAGATCTCCTCTTCTGCGAACTTCCGAATAGATTGGAGTCAACTCCAGATTATAAAAAAAGAGAATATGATCAAACTGGGACTTCCACGTAGTACCAAAAGAAAATATGTCTATAATGAGAACGAGGAGTGGATAGACACAGAACCTAATGAAGTTATAGACATTGGGAGTAAAGATGCAACAACTATATACAAATATGAACTGATAGATGAGAAGGATGCTCAAAGAGACAATCAGATAGATGAGAAGGATGCTCAAAGAGACAATCAGATAGATGAGAAGGATGCTAAGATTGCAGAGAAGGATAAAAAGATTGAAGATAAAGACAATATGATAGCAGAGAGAGAGAAACTTAAAGAAGAGATGGCAGTCATTTCCGATAAATTATCTCAATTAAAGTCTAAGATAGAGGCAGTGATACCCGAGAAGGATAAAGTGATAGCCGAGAAGGATAAAGTGATAGCCGAGATTGCCGATCAAATCTCTCGGATGGAGGCAGATAAAATAAGACAACTTGAGAAAATACATCATAATGATCAAATTATCAAACACGAGAATGATCAAATTATCAAACAAGAGAATGTACAAATTATCAAACTTGATCATGAGATAATGCAACTTATAAATGATAAAATAAAACAAGATATGTTTTTTGATGCAAAAATACTCATTCTTGAGAATGATCAAAAAATACTAGAGAATGAAAAAAGACAACTTTCTAATGCACATAATGAAAATGTACTGAATGAGATAATAAGAAAAATGATATTTAAGATATACATCCTTAATATTCAAAAAGGAATACTTGAAAATAGAGTTGATGATGAAATAAGAGAATTCAAGTTTGAAAAAGGACTCCGAAGGACAAAAATAAGACTACTTGAGAAAATACATCATAATGATCAAATTATCAAACAAGAGGATGAAAAAATTCTCAAACACAAAATTCTCAAACTTTCTTCTAAGAAAATACAACTTATATCTAATAAAATGATACAAGATATTTTGATGAATGAAAAAATACTCATTCTCAAGAATGATCAAAAAATACTAGAGAATGAAAAAAAACAACTTTATAATGCACAAAATTCAAATGTACTTAATTATAAAATAAGACAAATTCTTATATATATAGACTTCCTTGAGATTCAAAAAGGAATACTTGAAAATAGAGTTGATGATAAAATAAGAGAATTAGAGGCAGAACTCCTAAGGATCAAAACATAACCGAAGGGAAGGTAAGTCTACTAGTGTACAATAGTACTCCTAAACCTGATGAATAAATATACAAACCTTCCGAATGTCATCAAACCGTAAACCTGAACTAGATTTAATAATGATCTTATAATGAAGTGAAGCTAAATTACCCACATAACAAATCATGACTAACTTTAGGGGCGCTATGGAACATTCAACAGTACTAGAATTTCGAGTTGGGTAAAGAAGAAAGGACAAACGACTATGAATTGGTGTAATACTAAACATTAATAAGTTAGGAACACTTTCATGCCTTATCAGAGAGGGGCCCCGTTTAAAGGTAGGGGCTGAGACCCTTATATTAGTTCATTTTGGGAGTCGAACCCGATTACAATGATTGATCAATGAGGACGCTCGATAAAAGACCATGGTAGTCATAATAGACTTTGATCTTTTCCTTCCAATTTGAGCACTTATCTTGTGGTACCCTCCTTTAAACATTAGATTGGTCCACAAATAAAATGAGAGAGTCAAGGGGGAAATCCGCTTTACTAATTGAAGAAACACGACACCGGCACGACACGACAAAATCCAATTATCTATATGGCTATTAACCCGGAGCTGCTGATATCCTCCCGAAACGGTAGAGTGAATGGAAAGATATAAAGGCAATTTGCACGATGCACTCAAGCTCTTTGGCCTGACCTCTTGAAATCCACTCAGGTTCCTAAGGGACGAGCGCTAGCGACGTGTGACTAAAGGAAGGGACGAGCGATAGCGACGTGTGACTAAAGGAAGGGACGAGCGCTAGCCACGTGGAAAGAATTCATTATTGGTAGGCTCCCGCCGCTAGCTCAGTTGCATAAATTGGTCTTAGGAGTCGCGATCCAGGAAGCAGTCCTTCTTGTCCGGGTCCCTTTTGCAGTGAATGGTCATAAGTGAGATTTTGAGTACGCTAGGATCCAACTGCTTATACAGACGAGTACGGAATTGAGTTCAAACGAAGTTGCCACAGTAAGGCACTACATCAGCACAAACCCTTCATTATTCTTTTCTTTCTTAATCTGAATCTCTGCTTTGGTTGGGGATTCATTGACCGTCCCAGTGGCTTCTGTTTGGGATTCTAGTTGAGTGCCAGTAGCTCCCCTCTTCGAATTCCCTACATCGCACATGCGGTCGGGACAAGTCTCACATAGAAGGAGTGAGAATATGGAAAGGGCGTCGGACAAGATGGTTAGAGTTCACCAGAGGGGCGAAGACAAATGACTCTCGAGTAAGGACTGACGCGATAGGCTCGACCAGAAAAGCCATGAAAGTGCAATGGGGCGAATTGAGCGCTCGCTTTAAGTTAGTATGGCAGGGCCGAAATACCGCTCCGTGGGGGGCATTAAATATTTTGATTGTCCCCTCATCTTCGTTTTCCATTTTGCTTTCACAACATACTTGATAGTTTTCTCTTTGTAGAGGTTGTTAGGGATATTTATATACTTTCAAGTCTATTTCTTTCTTTCTTTTCCAGGGTCATTTTGCATTAGCTCCGCCAAAAGGTGTTTTATTAAATCCGGTCACCGCTAGTTCAAGATTGGTCTCTGACAGAAGAAGTCGAGTCAAGGTAAAGTTAGAAAGTGAACGAAGTAAGGATAGACATTCTCGGATATAGAAAGTGTTCAATGCTTATTAGGAGATCAGGGGAGGAAAGAACATATAAGATAGATCGATTTTAGTCCACCCAAGCGAAGGCTAAGGGGAGTGAGTCAAAGCAGTAGGACGTTCTCGGTTCAGTGTGCCAGTACCAATTCCTTTCTTTTCTGTTATAGGGAGGATTGATGTGTTACATAATAACAGTGAAGGACTTCTTCTTTTCTACTTTACTTGAAGTACAGAGAAGAAGAACTTCCGAATAGCACATTCTCTTAGGAGTCCCGCTCGCCGGCGAAGCAAGAGTCAATCCACTTTTAAGGCAGATCACTTCTTTTAACGGGAAAAACGACTTCTAATCCAGCAGGTGCCACACTTGCTTATGAAAGCGGACTTCTTCCCTTTTTATGAGTGACTGACTTGGCAGACAAGACATAAGGGCGTTTTGGAGTCTGAAAGAAGGAGCGGGGACTCAACTTCAACTGAATTCAGTATCTAAGATATAGGAAATTGGATTTCTCTACTATTGACTATCTAATCAGCGGAACGCGGCTTAAAACGATGATTTAAGGGCCGTTTCTCGATTTATACAGACGAAGATGGGCTTCTCGCCCCGGAAGAACTAAAATCAAAGTCCCAAACCAATAATATTACTCTAAAGAAAAAAAATCCCAAGTCAAGCGCTAGAAGAAAGGAAATGAGAGAACCGTCAGCAGCCGCATCAGCAGTTGAGGGAAGCCAGGTTGAAGTAGAAGATCTTTTACAGCCGGCTTCTTCCGGCAATTAGTGGAGGAAGCAGTCAGGCCAAGCTCCAAGCTACGGACTTCCTGTTCTATTTGTATTGGAAGAGAGATGAGATTCCTTCTTTAATGGAATCGGGGAAGTCCTATGACACCTCTATTCCAGCAAACAAACTCACATAAGGTATGGCTGTGTCCGATGATTCAGGGAATGAGCTAGCAGCAGCTTAACTGACAGATGAAGGAGCGGCTAACAAAGCGGGATCAGCCTTCTATATTGTACGATGCTAGTCAGTCCGTCTTCTCGGCTCATTTCCGAGTCAGTCAATGAAGATGAGCTTCATGCCGCTTGAACGAAAGAGGAAGCAGCGATAGCAACTCGCCCTGAGGGAGATCAACCAGCAATGAGATTTACTGGCACGGAGCCTGATTCACTCGCCCCCGGAATGTCTTCTTTTCGCCCATTTAGTCTTCCCCCGGTTCTAGGAGCAGCAGAGCAGCGATTGACGGCGAGAGATAGGATTCATTCAGATAAGTGCATCCCTTCGAATGGAAGACGGGAAAGAGTCGGAATATTTAAGAAAGGAATCCAAGTCTTGATCATCTTATCTGTATAGATTCATAGTATCGTCAAAAGACAGAAATGAAGCCAAAGGCAAATGAGTTTGAGTTGAAAGACTCCGCCGGTTATGACTACGCCAATTCAACGGCAAGGGGATTAGCCAGTTCCACGGTCGGGAAGAACCTGAGATCAGATCATGGAATGGATGAGGGAGTCCGGTAAAAGCAAGTCTGAGTTTTCACCCGATCTCTTCTATTGTCTATTGTAAGTTCCATCTAAGTAAGGTGCCAATGTCTCTGGAACTGAAGAAAGCTGAGCGGGGTCATCACTCTTTTATACTATACGAGAAAAAAGGATCTTTCTTTGTCACATACCGAAGATGAGAATGAGAGTGCCAAGCAACTATTGAAGTTTAAGGCAAGTCAGGGTCTCCTCAGGAGCTTGACCTAGGCGTAGCAGCGCCAAGCCAATCGATAAGAGAGAGAGAAGCGGTCAGGCCAAGCTACTTCCTTTCGCTTTAGACTTTTTTATATATTATAGGGTGGAACAGCGCCTACTATACTTGAGTTAAAAGCCCCTGTACTCTCAGTCAAAGAAAGAGGCCAGCTGGGAGAACGAGTACTTATTCCCCAAACCCTGAAGCTTAGGAAAGAGCAACTAGAGCACTTGGGGAACAAGCGGGTGAAGAGCTAAAGGGATAGCCCCATTCAAGGGTTCATTCTTCGAGCATTGATTCAATTTCCGATCTTTCTTTGACGACCGGTCCGGTTGAAGAAAGCAATGAGAGACCACTCTCAATTAATAGAATTGAGGGAAACCCCGGGAAGAAAGGGTCGACTCAGTTGACATTATCTGACTACGAAGACCGCAAGCAGACAGAGGAGTGAGACTATCATCATTGGTTAACGTTAACCAGTCCCAAGAGAAGAAAAAGGATAAGCCTTCGCGCCCCACACGGGAAGGACGAGCTACTTTCTTTCGACTTCCTGATGTCTCGCCCAGGTCAAAGACTGAATCAAGCTACAGGTGACGGGTGAATATCAGAGGTTAAAGATATGAGAGAATTAAGAATACCTACCAGAAAGACTCATCGAATCCAAGTACCAGAAAAGAAAAGATTTTTCTTACTCGACCAAACATCAGGAGAAGCAAATACAAGGGGGTACACTAAGAAGTCAGATTGATGAAGTAGCAATTAATGCAAAAGAGACAAAATTCACTCATAACAGAAGCCTAGAGGACAGTTCTTCGTGGAGGGATGAGCGATTGGACCGCCTACGGGACAGATGCGACCCTTACCAGTTGACAGATGACAGACAGAAGAGCGGGAAGTCGCTCTATTTAAATAGAGGAATAAATTCTATTTCGTCCTTTGTTCCACATACCAACCTGGTACTCATTCCAAAAGTCTTCTTTCTTTCGGAAGTGGTTTTTCCATTGATCCTTGTAATTATGTCTACAAGAGAGTTTAGAAAGTCGTCCTAGTCAACAGAATGAGGTTTTTCCCGCCATTCCTCTCATAACTCGAACAACTTCTTTAATTTCACATGTTTTAATTCCTCGAGATCAAATACATCAGGAATTGGATAATCTCTTATTTACTGCATCCCCAGCGATTCTGGATGTCCTGTTGAACAGAAATTAGGAATTAAATCAGAGATTCTGGCAGAAGATGCCATTCCCTAAATTAGTCTAATCATCGGCTTGGCTTTACACCCTTTCCTTTTGGCTTGTCGAAATCCCGTTGATCAATTAATCGGATTCATTTGAAGTTAAAGCCTCAATAGGCTTTGTGGTCCATTACTAGTGTTCCCCTCCTGGACAAAGGGGAAATTACTGCTATTTTGCAACTACGCTTCTTCAAGTCTCATCTAGGGCTCTCAAGGAGCACCACCTGCTTATGGTTATCTCATAAAAAAGAAATTTATCCGTAAGTGGGCTCTACTTATACACCTTTCAAGGGCCTGTTTTTCCATCTATTTGAAATCCTGTCTTGTGTACCCTTGTACCGTCTTGTTAAGATAATTAGACCTTCTACGCGCCTCACCTCCCCTCTCACAAGGAAAAAACTTCTTCTCGTTGGTCATATCATGCAATTCCCCCTCTCTACCAACCTATCTATAGATTTTGAGTAAGACATGCGAATTGGACTTCGTTCCTGGCGATTAGTGAAATGGGGTTCTCACTAAAATAAGATTCCCAAGGGCCCTTGGTGTACTTAAAAAGAGAAAGAAATCGAATTGATTGATTGATGCTTGCTTCTTCCTGCTGCTTGCTCACTGCGCGGGGTCAGAAGGAAGGTAGGAGGCATCACTAATGAATTTGGGTTTGTTCTCCCCCTCCTTCGCTCCTTGAATCGGACCTTACTATACCTACAGACGAACGGAGAGAGCAAGGGAAGAGCTAACCCTATTGGTACGTTACCCCTCGGGGGAACTAACAACAGGAACGAAACAACCCAAGCAACACCAAACAATCTACACAGCCGCTAGATGATGGGCCGGGGAGGGAGGTTTCCTCCCCTAAGATACCCATCACTAGCTACAGGAACAACAACAACACGAAAACTGACTCTCAACTGCCTCTCGAAAACGAGCTACAACAGCCATAAAACGAGCTACAACAGCCGAAACACACAATTACGACCAGACACACACGACACAGACACAACAACAGCTTCAATAACAACAGCTACAGGATAGCTACAACAGACGAGCTACACCGGATCGGAACGACACTACCCGGACTTCCTTCCTTGACTTTACGAACTACACCGGACTTGACGAGCTACAACTCAACAGCTTGAATGACTACCCCTTGAAAGGAGAAATACCAGCATGCTGCTTCATAGAAAGATCCCCTTATGGACTATACTTCATAATGATCTTATAATGTGTTTAAAACAATCAATCCCCCCGCCCCCACAGGTATGCCACGGTAGTTCAAGCGAAGCGGATAGGTATGCCACGGTTGTTCAAGCGAAGCGGAGAGAAGGAGGTCACGACTGTCCCGGAGCGTAGCGATAACCAGATCGGCTTTTGAGAGCCTTTTGAGGATCAAATTCCAGGTCTCAGCCCGGCGCTGTCACATAATAAAGAGCTAATTCAATAATGGAGTTCGGGAAAGCCCTAACTACTGGTGTAGTAAGGGAATTACTATAGTCGAAGAAGCGATGCAGGAAAGGAGAAAAAAGAAGTATGAGTCACTACACCAGCGTACGAGGGGCGAGTGATAACGACGCGTAAATGGGCTGGGCTCGAAATACCTAAGGGAATTTGAGGGTATAAAAGATAGGAAAGAAAAAGCACTAATAAAATTCTTTGAATTCAAAGAATTTTCATGAAAAACAGAAACGGAGAAAGATCCACTCAAAAAGCACAGAAAAGTGC
>JBBUKS010000067.1:301706-318637 GCA_038050645.1 Hedychium gardnerianum
ATACCATTCCCTACTTTGCTGCTAGCCTGGAAAAATATACCATGTTAGACTAAATATTAAGTTCGCCATTCACGACTGCGAATGATAATGACGCGCCTACTGACGCAAGATCTTTGACGCTTAAGGTGTAAACCGGGCAGAGGAAAGATGGAATGTTCACTATCAGACTCGGGAGAGGAAGATTCAAGACCTCACCTAGAGCAAAGAGTGAATGGTTTTGAGTTCGTTCTCATTCGGCACAACACTTGAGCGGGTAGGCTTCTTTTCCTTTGCTAGCGGTGGATAATCTTTCCATCTTTCCTAACCGGAGTGGGGAATGAACTGAGTTCCAGGTGTAAGTGATAGGTCTCATGCCCCTAACCTTGAGTCGTGAATGGTATAAATCACTCACATTCCAAAGAAAGATATGCAATCTCTCTTGACATCCGGAACTCCGAATACTATTTAAGTCAGAGGGCAGCCCAGACTCATAGTGCCTTTGCTTTGTCCCGTCCGGCCACTCTTAATAACTCCTTGCTATTGTCCTGGTCCGCTAAAGAGCTTTGATTCAGATTATTGTCTTCGCGTCCCTCTTCTTGAATATATGCTCCACTGGACTAAGCAGAGGGAGAATGAAAATGAGCCTCGGTGCTACTAAAGCTGCTTAATGGTTGGCTTTCCGAGTGAAGGGCTTAACGAGTTTCAGTATGACCCTGGAGAATAAAGAGGCTTCCCGGAGGGACGGGAGAACAAAAGTGAAGTAAGGGCAGCGGGTAAGGGCCGAGTGAAACGACGGGAAGGCAAAGCACTCGTACTAAAGAAAGACAATAACACTACCTTAATGCACAAATAGTCCCAAAGAGACAACACACTTGATACATTCATGCAAATATTGTGCGAGAGAGCAAATAAAATAGTAGAGTCCCCCTCCTTTCTCCGGCTCCAACTACCGCTCCAAGAGCAGAGCCGAGACAATGTGGCCGTCTGCTGACTGAGACTCCAAGTACGCGGAAGAAAGAACACACCTTACCTTATATACGAGTGTGCGAAAGAGAGAACAAAATGAACGAAAGACTGAATACATGAATGCACGGAATCGCACTAAAGAAAGACTCAATACCATATTGCACATATCGTGAGACTCGGCTCCTTCTCCGGTCGTTATCGATCCCGTTAGCTGCCCCGTCGTTACCTCGGACCTTGTCAGCTGACCCCTGAGTCCGCTCAATTGCCCTGTTCGGAAGCCTGGCAAGAGTAGCATCAGATCGGGTGTCTGGATAGTGCCCGGACCCTTCTCTCTTTCGCACGTAAGAAAGGGATCGTTTTTCGCGTGTCGTCCCCTCTTTCCTCTGCTGAACCGGGTTCAAAGGCGGTCGCCCGTCGAGTAGGAAACCCCGTAGGGCATACCTTTATTACAGATCCAAATTCACTCATGAGCTCCTCTGCCACGTCTATGGAATCCGGGCTTCAACTACCTCGAAAAACGAATGCAAATATTGTGCGAGAGAGTGATAACGAGTATTTAGTGTTCAAGTGAGAGAGAGGGAGAAAAACACACGATAATCAGACATGCTACTATTGAATATACTTATTCGACTCTCAGGTCTTGCACGAAAGAGTTGGAGTTAGATGCCCTGAAAGGAAAAGAGAATCAACACACTTGATACATTCATTCACATATTAATAAAATAAGACAAGACGTGAGAGCCAATGGTCACACTTTAGACTCTCGTCCAAAAGAGTGAGTACTTTTGCCAAGGAAGAGTCAGAGAAGCATGAGTTGCTGAAGAAGGAGTTGGAGCGGCAGCCGGCTCGCCCCGAATTGCGAGGGAGAAAAACACACAATAAAGAAAGAGAAGGGCCGAGTGTACTTGAAAACGATCCCGTCGAGTACAATACTTTGACACTCGGCCCCAGCTAGCTGGCACCAGGTCGTGAATGTATACATTCACGTATTATTCCATTTTCTAGGCCAAGAGTTCATGGAACAAAGCCATGAACTCCTACTCCTTAAGCTAGCTGGAGGGAGTAGCTTGGCTTTGAGAAATACCATGCACTCTACGGGAAATACCATGCACTCTACGGGAAATACCATGCACTCTAACCCGGCACCAAGAGGGAATGGAACAAATCCAAGCTACTCCCTCCTTAAGCTAGCTAGCTGGCACCAGGTCGTTCATGGCTTTGGGCCATGAACTCTTTCCAGGTCGTTCATGTATACATTCACTCTTTCCAGGAGTGAATGGTCCTTTACCATTCACTCTTGGAGGTCATGGTATTTCTTTGGGCCATTCACGCAAAAATACTATTAAGTCATCGCTGCGGGAGAGAGAGAGACGATTGTATTGTGCTCGACCGGAAGATAAGAGTGAATTACTATGGGTGCACTGAAGTACGGCCCTCGTTAGCTCAGTAGGAGAAATATAAATTGAAATAGAATACCTCAGTAGGGTTATACATCTACAGGAAAGAACAACAAAAACTGCAACTTTCTCGGGATATTCCTCAAACACCGGAACAGAAGCATATGCTGCCGGCTTATTAGTTATAGCTTAAGAATCCGACTTGGAATGCCCTCCCGAGGCTCCGCGTACGTCTTTGAGTATGAAGTGCCGTCCGGTTCTGTTTATCCTCTCACGTCGTTTGACTCTATCCTTGCTTGCCCAAACTGTCCTTTCACCCGCGGGTTACGTCCGATAAGTCAAGTCATCCAAGGAGCGAAGGGGCTATATCCGACTGAGCAGAGAATTGATGGAGGCGAGGCCCTTGTCAGGCTACTTGTCTGTTGAGCTAATGCATCCTTTTCTCTTCTTTGAGCTCTGCTATTCGTCTACGCATCTATGATTTCAATGTCAGGCTCAGGACCGGTCTGGCGATCCAACTCTGATTCTTTGATTCTGACTGGCGATCTTCACCCTACCTCCCTGATCGAACTGCTCTCACCGTACCCACCTCTATTTTATGTCGCTCTGCTTCACTGTCTAACGTTCCTAATTAAGCTCTGCTATTAGGAGTAAGGTTGGCTCCTTCCACTGGCTCGTTCATTCCACTCGCTCGGTCGCTTTACGTCCTTATGTCGCTGCCGTGGCACTAATGTTGCATGCTAAACTTATTGTGCTATCGCTCCGCGTTGTTATCACTCTTCCGTCGCTCCTTCCTTGCTACTCCACCATGACTTCGCTTGCCGGTCCCTCTACCTAGCTCCCCTTTTCGATGTGGAAAGATTTGAAGAATCTAAAGTAGGACGGAGCGGTAGGAGCACCACCACTTGAAGAGAGATCATGGCGAGATGATCCCAATGCAATCAAACCGATAGGCCAAACTGAGGAACTAGTCCCCGCCTTCTAGTCGAGCGAGGAAAGCCAACTATGAGGAGGGGAGCTACTATCCGACTTCTCTTTCTTTATATTAGATTCTAGCCTGGACCGGATCGGAGAGCGGAACCAGACAGAGTGGGTTGAATGGAGCTGGCTCGGCCATGCCTTGAGCGGTGAAGCAACTAACCGCCCGGCCTCTTAGTGGCCCGGATCGCCCTGCTAGCTTGGAAGGACTGTGCCTGGGCCCTGCTTGGATGGAGGACACCAGGGCAGCCCGGAAGTCAAAGCAGCTCGGATCGGCTAATCCGGCCCAAGCATCTCGGTCTACTAGGAGCGGATGGCTAAGAGAAGAGGATGGCCTGTTGGCGAGAGGTCCGGAAGGCTCAGAGGAGAGAAGAGCGGAACTAGCAGGTATAGCACGGGGACTGTTGCTGCTAGTAGAGGCTCCATCGGACAGAGGCAAGAATAGGGTAACACTATATATACTTATAGTAAAGCTAGAAGAGAATCAAAGAAAGAAGAGGGTTCGGAAGAGCCTACTAAACCTGAACTGATGAGCCTACCGTCTTCAAGGCAGGAACAGGCGTTTGGTTGCAAAGATCGCGCTGTCGCCAGGAGAGTGGCTGCCCGCCCGCCGAGTTAAGCGCTAGCGCAATCTCGGCCTTCCACCAGGTGCGCGCAATCTGGGCTTGCCTTTAGCGCTCCGCGCTTAACTGGGCCCGTTCGCTCCTACAGTCTGAAGGTCATGAGCCTGATGAGTTGAGCCATTACTCCACCCCGACTTCCTACTTCCGAGAAAGCCCTCCTTCATGAGTTGGCCACTCCTACTTATGAATAGGTCCATTCCGTCCTTGCACTCGTCCTCTATACTTACATGCCTCCCCACGCGCCTCCCTATCGGTCAGTCTCATCCCCGTCTCCTTCTCTTCTCTATCGGTATGAATCTACTTGTCTTCTTGAACGGAAAAGAGTCTCCGCACCGTAGGCGTCTGAACCTCCCGAGAGCTAGCCTGATCGACCTCACCTGAACATTCTATGAATGATCCGAAGACCACTGTCCGCCTTTGCCGCATAGGCCACATCACTGCACTGAATTAAACTGAGCCACAACGAGTCGCTTCACATCCTTTCCCTATACACTATTTGGAAGGTCCCTATACACTATTTGGAAGGTAGCTACACAAGAAAACAATCACTCGCTCAAGGGCCTGAACCAATCTTTATATTCGCTAGTCGGCGGGCAATCTTTATATTCGCTGGTCGGCATCAGTCTTAATTGGTCTTTCCCGGTCCCTTTCCCGCTTCAGAGAAGTCATGACGACTTGTGAACTAGTAGGGAGGACGGGCCTCAGATCCACCAACTACTGAGCTAGACACCGAGGACTGAGAAGAGGGCGGGACGGAACTACACTATAGAGAGAGAGAAGCCGACTTCACACGTCGCGATGCTCATCGGAAAGTAGTCAATGTTTGGAGAAGGCCCCTACGAGTGCATGGTATTTCCCTACGAGTTCATGGCTCAAAGCCAAGCTACTCCCTCCAGCTAGCTGGAAATTTCCATTCCCTCCAGAATGGTAAAGGACCATTCACTCTTGGAGGGAATGGAAATTTCTTTGTTCCATTCCCTCTTGGCCTAGAAAATGGAATAATACGTTCAAATTCAATTCATTCCCTCCAAAGAGGGAATGGAACAAATCCATTCCCTCCTGGAAGGAGTGAATGTATACATTCCCTCCAGCTAGCACCAAGTCGTGAATGTATTCACATAATTACTTTCTTTGGGGGGCCAGGAGGGAATTCCATTCCCTCTTTGGTGCTAGCTAGAGTTAATGGCCCAAAGCCATTAACTCCTGGTGCTAGCTAGCTTGGCTCGTTTTAAAGTTAGGGCCGAAATACCTGAGGGGTAGGGATAGATCTTTCGTAGTTTCTTTTTTGAATCTTATTGCCATGAACTTGACGTATATAAGTAAGTTGCTGGGATCGCAATAATTTAAATAATTTAGGGAGATATGGTAGAGTGAATCGCCCAAAGCCATTCACGCAAAAATACTATTAAGTCATTGCTTAGGTTCAGGAACGAAGACCTCCGGATATTCGACTCAAGCTGAAAGGGTACAATAAGCGATAGAGTTGCTGAGCTCTATTGGGAGTTCTCCAGTTCATGTCATCTCTTATTCGACTTCGCTTTCTGACTTGAAGTGCTTCTCGATCGTGAGTTCTCTTGCTTCGATGGCTCTGCTCATTTGTGCCGGTCTTTTCGTTTCGTGTCGTTGGCTCCTAACTTCGCTTCGCACCTTCTCACTCCTTTGGACCGACCGCCTCATTGCATGAGCTCCTTATCAGGTAGGCTTCTCACTCAGACTTGAACTGATTCTATCCTCTCCATGTATTATCATTTCATGATAGCCCTATCATTCCAGCGCCTCTATCTGATATTCTTTCAGTTCTGATCTTTGAGGGATTCTTATCATTTCATTCCAGCCGCCTATATCCTTTATCTTCTATCGCTAATCTGGCGTCACGGCTCCTTCCACTACAGTGAATCTCACGCGTCACTCTCGTTTGCTCCTCGACAGAGAGTCTGCTCTTTGGGGCCCTACCACCACAGCATGAACTCCCATCCATGCTCCGCACCTCAGTCCCAAGCCCGATCGCAGGACTGGTCGCAGGACACTATATCTACTCTCTCGCTAGCTGGCACAGAACCACTTCCTGTCTGGCACCTGCGCCGACCACTCGTCCTTCTCTTCTACCTGGGGCCTTGGTCTGGGGGCCTTATTTCACGTCTGTCCCTCTCTCTTAGCCCATTCATCAGCCTTGTAGAGTTGGCGCGCACCTCGACATCCACTATTTCATCTCATGGGCTCCAATAAGGACCGGATCATATGTATAGTCTAAGGTAAGGCCGGGGAAGAATGAGGAAGTGATGCAGGGTGCGGGGAGGACTACTGATTCACTATTCGGATCACCAGGCGGATGCTTGATCGTGGCCGTCAGAACTAGAGGCGAGTGGAGATGGCATTGCGAAAGAACCAAGACCTATCCCCGCCGGGACCGGATCAGAGTCAGTCCACTCGCGCGCGTCTCATTATTTGTATTTCGCAAGAGCAGCAGTCGGTGATCGTCATGCCATGTTAGAGGGAGTCTGATTCTCTTTCAGTCGAGCGGCTAGCAGTCAGAGGAGTCAGAGCACGGAGGCCCTATGCATCCCATTCCGAGGTCATGAATAGATAGATAGAGAGATCCGAGAGGCCGGCCCGTCTTTCTTCATGTCATTGATAGTTTTATCCGATCTTGATGAATGAATAGAATAGTTGCATGAGCCTGATGAGTTGATCCAGCCCGGGCTCTACCCCGCTTTATCCCCCTTCTCTGTCCTTCATCTTAGATTACATAAGCGAAGTCGAGTAGAGAGATCTCAGATTCCGACTGCTGAATTAATAGCGGGATGAGCGAGCCAAGCCAACTCCGTGAGAAAACCCAGCGAGCGGGATGAGCGAGCCAACTTTAGAAAGTTTCCCGTGACCGATCGAATGCAATGACGAAAAGCAGGAGCGCATTAAGGAGTGTTTGGTTTTGAGTAGTGAGTGACAAAGAACTAAAGAGAAGTGACGCGGTGAAGCTCTGACTAAGGAAAGAAGCGGTATTCTATTCTCATCATATCATATATAGAACTCGGAGTAGCTATCGGTAGATCAAGTGATTCGATTCGACTATTTTGCTAGTTCTTGAGTAGGAGTCTGTGTAGCAGAAGGCTGGATCCGATTTCAGTCTTTGGCCTCACGTGTCTAATCACCGTCTCGCTCCTACTGTCATTAAGAAGCCGGGACTCGGAAAGAACCTCATAAGCCAATTGATCAAGCAGGTCGAGCGATGAGACGCGTAAGTTCATGGTAATTAGCTGGCAGATAGGACAGGAGCAGCTCCTTCGCTAGTGAAAGAGAGCCCTCAAAAGTGCAATGCTGTTCACGCGCGTGCTACGCGAAAGTCCGCAAGGCAAGTTCGCTCCAATCGGAGCAAAAGTAGAGCATCAAAACTCCCCTATCGTTCTTCGGGAAAGGGCAACTCTGATAGGCAGCTTTAGCTGGGAGAGATGGGTCTGGTGATTGAATGTCTTAGTTCACGCTAGCCTTACATTTATAGGCCTCTAACTTAGATAGGTTAACGTGGCGTCGTATTCAAAGTGTTCCATTCCAGGCATGGGCTCCAGGGCTCGATGGACTCGTTCTCTCGCTCGGAGTCTATCTTCTTCTATCGCCTGCCTTCGGAGGAGCTCGCCCCAGAGAAAAAAAGATTCTCCGAGTCTTCTCTTGTGCCTAGCCTGGAACTGCGCTGAGACACCCATATGCTTAAGGGTCTAAGTCTGATTCCGCTTAAGTCAGGATTGAAGTTGGATTCTGTCCTAGGGATCCCCAGCTATAGTTGTTAATGGACTTGCTGTGAGTAGTAGAAAATCTGCCTGTATGTGTATGAGGGGGAAAGGCATCCTTCACGGATTAAGGATGCTCCACGGATAAGAAGGAAGACTCAGCACGCTGTCTTGAGCTATGACACCCATCGGATTGGGAGTTGCCCCAGGATTCTTCCACTGGATACCAATCCCTTAAGAATAGAAGGCGAGCTAGCTCTTCCTTGCTTTGAATTCACTCTTTCCTATGAATCTTATTCAAGTCTTTCCGAGTACTAGAAAGGTTATTGCCGATGATGCGGATGCCCTACGAGTCCCACGTTGGATAGTTCTCCAATCCAGGTGCTTGAAGACGCTAGTGATTAGGCAAATTAGTAAAGGTGCTCAGCCAGAGATATAGGAGACCGAAGCACCGAATCACGGTGGAGGGAGCCGAACCGGAAAGGAGCTCACACAGAAGCGAAACACAGAATCGAACTCTTATAGAACTCTTAGTATCTCTCTTGTTCAAGTAGTGGATAGGGGAAGGAGCCTTAGCAGACCCGCGTACTCAAGATCACTAGTAGTTTCAAGGAAGATCAATTCTCACTATCTCTCTTAAGTGGGCCTGCCCCTTTAGGGGTGGTCATGAATTGGCCTCACTCGCCTCCCCTTCAAAGTTCAAGTCTCAAGGCAAGGTCGAAGAAGTAGTGTCAGCTAGCGGGAGGTAGGGGCCCTAGCACAATAGAACTGATGAGGGCGAGAGGACTTATATGCACTCTATCCAATAATTAATACTTATCATCCACTCTTTGAAAGAGATCGAATAAATCATGTGATATTGGTCGCACTTACACTCAATCATTGGACAAAGATTGGCACTGACTCCTCTCTCGACTTCGCTTGGACACTTGAATCTTTCTTTCTCATTCTTTGCTTTGTGGATCTTACTTAACTCTGATTGTTCTTCGTCGCACTTACCAATCAATCATCTGTCTCCTTCTGCTTAGTGGCGGTCGCACTCATGGACAAAGATTCAGCAGGACCAGCTATCGCATCCCGCTCACTGCTTCGCTTCAATATCATCTTTCTTTTCATTGTTTTCCCGCTCTTTCTGGATCGAATCGGATCGAATTAATAGAGCTGATCTTCATCTTTCTGATCGAATGTTTATAATAGAGCATATCTTCATCTTCCTAAGCTGAGTTCGTTCATTCCACTTTTCTAGAAAGCACCCCCCAATAGAGCTTCGCATATAGTGGACAAATTACACTTTATGGCCCGCCTAGTAATACTATAAATTCAACGGTTGCCTACGAAAAGGAATGAATGCCACTCTTGCAAGGGAAGGAAAGCTCCTATGGTATGGTGGGGTAGATTGCTTCATAGTGGTTGAAGCTATATGCTTAACACATGCTAGTCTAACGCTGATTCTCTTCTTTCTTGAAGCTTAGTGAAGCTGACGACATGGATGATCCGCTTAGTTTAGTGAAAAGTAGGCTGACGACTTTTCTTCAATCAATCTAGCTTGCTTGTATGTAGGCAGATCACACGACTTTCTTTGATTCAATGTTGCTTCTAGGTTTTGTGTTTGGGAGAAAAGGGGAACTCTGAAGTCCTTGCATGGCTTCTAGGTTTAGGGATAAGCGCGGAAGGAACTATGAAACTCCTTGCTTGCATGGCGGAACTTGAGGACGGATGTGTGGTGTGGTAGGGAGGGAGACGACTGGAAAGAAGCCCTCTTCTAGGCCCAATGGACTGATAGCTGCTTCACGAAAGGGGTGTGGGTACGTAGACTCGGCCAGGACCAGGAAAACGAAGGGTGAGAATAGCTCACTGTGCGCCATGCCTGCACTACACGACTGCGTGCCATCTACTCCGCTTTGCTTGTCACTCGCTCCTTCATTCAACTGCTTCCCATGACATCCGCTCTACACTGGCTCATCCTTCTGTCTGCTATCCGAAGCGAAGTCTCCGTCTACTGGGATCTGTCTCCATGTATGCTCACCACGGGGAAAGGTGCAGGCATCTAATTTTTCTTCGTAGGATCTTCTTTGGTAGGCGAGCATGGTCGGGCGCGAAGTCCCTTGTTCTCCACCGACGCTGGGGAGGCAGAGGGCTATTCTACCGATCGGTTAAGTCCAAGCAGCTCATCCGGCGAAGGGAAAGAAAGAAAGAGGAAGAAGTAATTCAATCCCATACTTACTGCAGAACTGTAGTTAAATGACAGTGCCAAGTTTACTACATATTTCTTACTGAATTGTAGCAGTGCTTCCTTTGGCAACTCTGTTCTGCATTTCAGTAAGAAGATGCCAGTAAAATAGCAACTTGACTGCGGCGAAGGAAGTCGAAATCTCTCAAGTCGGCTCGGCTGCCGCATTCCGCTTCGCTGCAATTGGCCCCCAGCACTACCTAATTTGCTTGCCACTCGTGAGAAGCGTAGAAGAGAATCAAGAGTCTGAGCGCATTCATAGTTCCTCCGACTTGAGCAAGTAACCCACGAAACCAGCTCTTGAGCAAGTCACCTATATACCAGCTCTTAAGTGAGCGCATTCATAGCTGCACCCGTCGAATATTTTATCACAATTTCGGCCCAAGCAAATTCAGTATTACGTGAATGGCACGCGCCATTCACTCTACCCCAGCTAGCTGGCTGGCACCAGGTCGTTCATGTATACATTCACTCTTTCCAGGTCGTGAATGGAACAAAGAAAAAGAATATTACCATTAACTCCAGCTAGCCAACACCAAGAGGGAATGGAACAAAGAAATTTCCATTCCCTCTTGGCCTAGAAAATGGAATAATACGTTCATGGATACATTATAGTAATACTATAACCAGCTAGCAGCAAAGTCGTGAATGGCTTTGCTCCATTCACGTATTATTTTCTTTGGGGGGCCCTGCCCAACGAACTTACTAAATTAAGGGCGAGCCTATCTACAATCAGGGGATACCCTCCTCTTTCCAGTGCTCCAATCCCATGCATGAGAAGAGATGTCGAATGAATCAGAATCTCCAAAGAGGGCAATCTTTCTAAAAAAATCTCGTAATATAGTTGCAGACAAGAAAGTGGCTGTGACGTGAATTGCATTGTGCTCATCAACGTGTAAGCTGCACCATACTGAATGAGAGAATGACATTCCCTTTCAATTGAGATATTGCGTATGATAAGAGAAAGGTTCCTTTTTTTCCGGTATGCTGCTCCGCGAGCAAGGAGCGATAGAAGCTAGTATTCTGTAATGAATAACAATAGTCTGGTACTATATGGGAATCCTACGCCTAGTGATTTTATGGTAGATGAGAGTCTGTCTTTCTCTTCAAGTACCTCTTCAACTCTTTCTTCAACTAGGTCGGACGCGCAAAGCGCTCCACCTGAGTTAGACCGCTTATTTAGTGAAATCTGCGAAAAAAGCGCAGAGTTGGTTCGACTGAAAAAGACCCCATTACCGCCGGAGTGGAGCATACCCGATCATATTCGTGCTGTAATGGGAAACGATGCCCTTCAAAGCCCTGGGTATCTCAAAGAGAGACCTATTATGATCTCGTTTTACGAAGTTGATTGAGCCCTTGTTCTAACCAATCAACTTCAGCTCGTGCCTACTTGAACTAGAACTACTTGAAAACTAGAAATGCTACGAGTACGAGAACTACTTCTGCTTATATACGAGTGGTCATTGGCCTGCCCTCGAAGAAACAACTGATGAAAGGCATGCGAGTGAGCTGAACCCAACTTTGCTTTGCCCATTTTCACTACTTTTGCTGCTATGTCGGATCGACTTTTTAGCAAAAAGAACACCCTTTACGAGCAAGACTACTTTTGCATATATATCGGACAACTTTGATTGCCAAATTGACCAACTTCCAGAGCAACACTACTTTTGCGTATATATAGGACTACTGAAGTTGGTTGAACGATGCCCTATTCTCTATCACTGCCCGGGCACCTCTATTCCCAACTCCAGATTCGGATTCGGATTCGTGGATAGGTGCTGCGTTGCGCTTCTCAGTCTCTGTCTGTTCCACTCACTGGCGGAGTTTGACTTTGCCGCGTCACCACGTCTACCCGTCGCCACGTCGCGGTCAGTCTTAAGTATCGCATAAGATCGTCCCTCTCCCAAATTCTAGTATGTAGTGAATGGCGAACTTAATATTGAGTCTAACATTGCCCCTACGAGTTATGGTATTTGATTTCCCGTAGAGTGAATGGCCCAAAGCCATTTAGACCTGGCCTAGAAAATGGAATAATACGTTCAAATTCATGTATACATTCCCTCCAAGAGTTAATGGCCCAAAGCCATTAACTCCTGGTGCTAGCTAGCTGGCACCAGGTCGTGAATGGGGGCCATGAACTCTTTCCAAAGAGGGAATGGAACAAATCCATTCCCTCCTTAAGCTAGCTGGAGTTCATGGTATATTTTTCCATTCACGTATTATTTTCTTTTCTGGCCAGGAGTGAATGGTAAAGGACCATTCTGGAGGGAATGGAAATTTCCAGCTAGCTGGGGACGAGCGATTATTATTATTATAGCGACGTGGCAGAGATCACGCTTCGCTTACTCTGCGACTCTGCTGCCGGTCTCGCTCCACTTCTTTCTTCGGTGATTGCAGAGATCGCGCTTCACTTGACTCTGCGGGTCGCATAGCAACTGACTTAACATTAGCCTCGATAAAGACACCGTCTCCTGGTATGGAACTGTTAAGCAACATCCCACGGTCAGGTGGGCGCGTGCTCCTTCCACTCGTGCTTAACTTCGCATTCGCATTCATTATATTATATTATAGTTTGGAAGCATCTTCCCTGAACAATTAAAGGAGTTTCGTGCTCTCGATCTAAGACTTCACGGCTCACTGAAGATTCTGAGTCTAGCTCGGAATAGGCGGTTCTGCCCTCTCCTTTGATTCTTAGTTGCATGCCCTCACCTTCATTCAGAAGAAAAGTAGTGCAAAGACAGTGTTATGGTACCTTCAATCGAACTAATTTTGACTCCTCTCCCCTCTGTTCACCGGTCGGAACGGAACTCTGGAACGTAGCCTCGGAGCTGCACTTCTCTTAGTCACAATAGTTCGCTGACCTCGCTTGCCCTATCTTCATTGTTGACAACTCGATCAAGAAAAAGAACAAAAGATAAGAATTGAAGAAAAGAAAATGCAAACCAGCTCTTTTATTTTAACTCTCTGTAGCCCGCCACTACTTCTCCTATATATAGGACTAGTGAAGAGGACTAGTTCAGTTGGCCTCACTGTCCTTCGCTCACCAGTTCATGTGGCTTCTCGATCTTCTCTTTCTTCTGAGTGGGCTGTTCGATCCGATGCATTGCTAGAAGGCAGGCATGAGATGGTTCACGGTAGGCTCCCGAATAGGCCAGTCCTAGCTAGTCCTATATCCACTCGCTGGTAGCCTGATCCCATATTTCTGGTCGGCTCCTTCATAGTCCACTCCCACCCTATTGAACTCAAGTGCTTCTATTCCCTTACTTAAGGGAAAGGTCGAACAATCAGAGGAAGGAAAGGATTGAACAAGCGACTATTGGTTGCGAGCGCTGAACATGCGAGAATAGGTGGGCAGAATTTGCAAGAAGGGTGGAATCGCTATTCGAAAGCCCCTAATTAGCGATAGCCGTCCTCCAACTGATGTGATGAGAACCTCGCCTCCTCCAACGAGACCGAGCCTCCTCCAACGGATGATGACCTCGCCACGAAGCCGCTTCCTTATCTGGTCGCCCCATGGCCCTTCCCCTCCCAGCTAACAATATTCGCCTCTATCCGGGAAGTCTACTTATTTTCCTGCCCTGCTGTCTCAACTATCCAAGTATGCACTCTCCTATTTATTGTTCGGTAACATGAGTGGCACTGGAAAGGAGAGACCCGCTTTCCTAACCTGCTATATGACTGATCCGGCTTAGGCTTCGCTCTGCCCGGGGAAAGAATTGGTCTTAGTTAGGTGGAATGGAACCATTGAACGAGCAAGGCAAGATATAGGCTCACTCGCACCGCTCCCTGGGTTCAATAGTAGAGGCTACACGCACCTCTTTTAAGTATAAGTCTCCCTCGCCCGCCTTCTCTTTGAGTCTATTTTGATTGGCGTAGCTCCGAAGATCATAGCTTACTTTTGATTCATATAGAAATAATGATAGCTGATGATAGGATAGCTGACCTGGGCTTGGCGGACATAAATGCTCCACGGAAAGGTCGGCGTCACTGCGTTCGCTCCTACACAACTGAATCTCATTATTTGCTGGAGCCACCTCTCTTATTAGACTGACCTACCGCACCTCGGATCTCGGATCTGATCTTGGTCTCGCCGTTAGACTTGAACTCGAGTGAGCTGACCTGGGCATGAGTTGAGCATCGAAGCTGAAGCTCTGCACCGGCAAAGTTGAGCGCAGCGGCAGAGTTAAGCTACGCGCAATCTCTGCAATTGAAGCAATCCATCATAGAATTCTATTCTTATTTGAACGGAACCAACCAGAAGATTGAACCAAAGCAAAGAGTCAGAGCGGCGACTATACTGATTGGACGGGACTAGCTAAGTTGGTCTCTCTCGCCTTGAACTATCTCTCTGACTTGAACTCAGCTCAGCCCTTGCGAGATGCTTTCGTTGAGTGCTTCGTGCCGGTCTCCACTCCACTCCCGTCTTTCTACCTTGGCCCATCCCGAGAACATAGCATAGCCTCCTATTAGATCTAGATCCGGCTTTCCTCGCCAGGGCATGATTCTCTCTTTTTCTCTTAGGCTTGGGCTTGCTTCTCTTCTCTCGTATTGTATGGGACCGGTGGAATGAGGGACTAGCCAATGAGGGACTAGTGGGATTCTTTCCTTTGCACTCGAGATCGATCCATTCTTTCTGAGATTTCTTTCAAATGACACTTTCTTTATATACTTAATGGGTGTGCTTATTATTTCCCCGGCAAGGGTGGCAGTAACTGGGATGTCATTTCATCCCTCTCAACCAGCTTCGGACTCCCGGTTCAGTCGCTGCTATCGGACCCCAGGACTAGGGCAGGCCTATTATTTCAGCTTGGACTCGGAACCAGGAACTCTTCACTATGAACCCTAGCCCTTCAGTCCCTATTTGATGTTAATTTCGGGTCAATTTGGAGGGTTCTTCACGTGTATATATTTCCTGGGTTTCTTGTACCATATTCTGACTCCTTTAATTTCGATTGTGGTGTGGGTTTCCTTGCTTTCTCTGGCTCGTTTCTGGTTTCTTCTGTTTCCATCTACATGGATCCTTTGATTTATCCCCCAAGGGGATTTTATTTCCTCTCTATCTAGGTTCTCTCTCTCTCTCTTTGGTGCTTATAGTGCGTGCTCGATCACCATGAATTTCTCATTCAGTAAGTCCTTCCTTTCCTGACCCCTTGAGAGCAGTAACTTATGATGTCAGCTAAGATTTCATTCTCTATAGCATCTATAACCTTTCTGGCTTTGCGGGTATTTCTGTTTCCAGCCCTACGAGCTGCTGAGCTTGCTAAACGGCTCTCCTCTCTCTGATTGGATACGAGCCTTAACCCTCTGTTCTGTTCTTTATTTGTATACTCAATTTCATCCATACATTCCCGCACTGGACTTGATTATACTTTTATCGTTTTAAATTCATATAGTTAGTGATCTAATTCGTTTTTGTATTTATATGCATATAGCCCAGTCATCCCCTCTGTCGTCCCCTTACGTGATAGACTTAATAAATGGTCATAGGGGCTATAGCCGTTCTCTCTTTGGTCATAGGGGCTATAGCCGTTCTCTCTTTTTTTTTTATTCATTGAATGCTATATCTACTCTCTAAACATCACATCTTTATTTGTATACTTCTTTTTAGTTCTAGTCGAAGCTTCAAGATGCTACATCAGTTATGAGTATGCTAGCTCTCCTACCCATCGTTCCTTTTCTTTTGATCTTAGTAAAGGTAGTTGCTCTAGCTCCAGCGATATCCAAGTTCTCTACCATGCTTTCTTTCTGTTGGATCTCCTTAGTTCCTAGTGTTATATTATTGAATTCGATTTTTGACTGGTAAGAGAAGAAGTTCATATGTTCATATGAATCACAATTACCGTATATAGAATCGAATCATCTTTCACTCCCAGTCGTTCGGATATGGAATTCTTGTGATGACATAGTAGGGGCGGGACCCAATGAGCTGGGCAATATAGGTCAAGTTGCACGTAGTGCAAGACCTGCTCGGCCGGCAATCTGCAGCTTTGAACAATCCTCACTCGAATTCATGCTCGAATAACTACTGAGTGAAAGGGAAGTTGAGTTCGGATAGCCAGATGCGTAACACATGCAAATCAGAATTCAATGGATCGACTTCCTAGGGTCGCGCACTCGTACTAATCTAATATGGAACGGGGCACAAGCGCTCAAGCGTAAGGGAGTTTTGTAAGGGTATCCCCTGATAGGCTCGACTGATTAAGGTTAGAGTGAATGGCCCAAAGCCATTCACTCCAGCTAGCTGGGGAGGAATAATTAAAACTCTATTTGATTGTCGTTCTCACTCGTTCGTCGCTTTGCAGCAAGAGGTCGTTCATATTCACTCTACCGGAACAAAGAAAAATATACCATTAACTCTTTTGCAGCTAGCTGGCTGGCTAGCACCAGGTCGTGAATGGCTTTGGGCCATTCACTCTTTCCCCTAGAAAAGAAAATAAGGAGTGAATGGATACTAAAATAGAATCTCGACTTGGCCTAGAAAATGGAATAATACGTGAATGGAAAATATACCATGAACGTAATACTATAACCAGCTAGCAGCAAAGTCGGGAATGGCTTTTTGGGAAATACCATGCACTCTTACCCTTATGGCATTTCGAGCTATCTGTCGATACCCTCTCGCATACGCTCGAGCCTATCCTTACTTATTATAGTCTGCCCTAAATTATTTAAATTAAAGCGAGCCCAGTCGTGAATGGCTATAGTTATTCAAAACAGAAACTACGAAAGATCTATCCCTATCCCTACCCAACTAGTCGGCCCTAACTTTAAAACGAGAACTTATTAAGTGCACTCGTCCCTTTCTTAAGATCACCTGCTTATAGAAGTATGTAGTGCAAGTAGTTCTTTCCTTTTTGCTCGGCGGAGTGGGTTCCATTGCACTCTGTAGGAAGTCCACGTAGCAAACCGAGGCCCTGCGTGCGCCGTACCGCCGACGAATAATAGGTACCCCCACCCCAGGCAGAGTTAGTGAGCCGTGTAATAGGCGACCATTTCGCGCGGTTCGGGGGGCACTTGAATGCCGGCGCCCGGTCTT
>JBBUKS010000067.1:324100-329685 GCA_038050645.1 Hedychium gardnerianum
ATTCCTTTGTTGAGAGTAGCATTTATCGTAATCCTGGTGAAATTTAGACTGACTCTATACTATCGTTTGCGAGACTTCACTCCTCCGGTCATCTTTAGGAATACGTTATTGCCATCTCCGGTGCATCCATACATAAAGCATGCCCCCCTCATCGGATTAGCTTGGCTACCCGGCTCTAGTCACACTTTTAATACTTTTTCCCGCGTGGAGCTAGCATGGGCCTCCCATTCGGTATCAGGACTAAGAGCTCCGTCTAGGAGCTGAAGGGGACTAATAAGACTGAATAGACCGACCCTTATCTTTTTCCCCGTCTCCCGCACCGGTATCGATGGCTGAACCGCAACTGCTAGTGATGGGACGTGGAAAGAACTCCTCCCCGTCAGATTGGTTTTCTCTCTCCAATTAGGAGAGGCTGATAAGAAATCGTATCAGATGCTATTCCCCCCGCCCAGCCATCGGAGAGAGGTTATATATAACCTAGCTGAGCTTTAACTCATCGATGAAAGAAGAACTCGAGAGAATAAGAGGTTAGCAACGTACGAACGTTTTCCAAGCGAGCCATGGGAGTCTAGGTTTTGCGAGCTAGCCCGGAAAAGAGGCAAGCCTGTATACTGTAGAAAGGTTTAGGTCCAATCAGTCTCCCCATGTGCTATCGGGCATAACCGTGGGGATTAGGACATAACTCCCGTTGTTTAAGGGTAAGAGGTTTTTGAATGAGGTGGTTAAGAAAAAAAAAGGTTTGCCGGGGTTGGGATTGGTAACGGACTCGTGCGGAATGCCTAATAGCGAAATATCTGTAGCATATAAATGAATCGAAATACAGATAGATATCGAAGTGGGCCAGCGAATGAGTCTACCAGCCGTCTATTTAGTATCTAACTCGTCTCTCTAGCTTGGATAGAAGATCAAACCCCCTGAAGCAAGGTATACACGAACCACTTGGGCGAAGTGGGGCCTAAGCAAACTACCAAGGACGGCTATAATAGATATTTAACTCTAGACATACCATGCATCGGGTAAGGGCGCAGGTCGTATATCTTATATACGATACCGCCAGACGAACAGTCTTATTCATAAGTAGAAAGAGTCCCTGTGCTAAATGAAGAGAGGTAAATCAGCAAAGGATAAAGAAGCTCTTCCCCGGACACCATCTTTAAGAGTGAAGTAGAGAAGCAGTAAATCTTAGTTCTCGAAAGCGAGTTAATCAGTCTTCCTTCTAGCTCTTTCCCGCTCCTCAGAGAGCTACTCCGGAAAGTAGTCCAACTCAATGTCTGGAGCATCAGTGGCATTTGAATGAAAGCAGTAAGTCAGTGGCCAAGAATCATCGATTTTGGAGTTACCAGCTCAAGTCATGGGAATTTTTTTAAGTAAGAACGATCCCCAGTGTCATCCCCTTCGTCTCCTCGAAAGGTTGCTTGCAAGTGACGAGAGCAGGTGGCTTGTTTACTACCAATTTAGAGTTCCTGGTTCAGATTCCGTCGAAAGGACAAGGTCAGGGATCTCAAACTAAAAGGCTATATAGTGTTTATGTGGTTGAGGTTTCCGATGCAGGCTACTTCAGTGGAATGGAAAACTTTTCAAAAGAAAAAAGGAAGGAAGTAACCCGAACCCGTGTTCCGCAAGGGGGCGCGGGGATTTTCCTTTGATTGACGGCTTTTCTACCGATTCCGAATGCAGGCGTCGGCTTGAGATTCTAACCTATCTCGTTTCCAGTGTCCTTTAGCTGACAGGGGCGAAGGTACGAGATCAATCATATCGAAGCGAAGGGATTCTTAAGCACGAATTCAACGGGCTACAAAGAGTGAAACAGACGATCTAAACACTAGTCTTCCTTTGGGGTATGACTATGGCTTAATTTAATAATAATAGAATAATATCAATAGTAGCCTAACCTAAGGGGTTTAGTCACCGGAAACGAGCAAAACGAGAGAGTACGAGACAGAGACGCAAGCAAGGGCGGAGCAAATACCTTTCTCGACTTGGAGCGTTCTGGGGACTATGGGCGAGAGTCAGACCAGGTACGAGAGGGTATAGTTACATAGAGAAGAGGAACCTGTTGCCAGAGGAGGCTATGGAATAGTTGCCAGTGATTGCTTTGGCAAGCTAACTGAAGGATCGAGGCAATGAAATTTTCCTGTTTCCTAATATACCTATTCTAAGTGATGGCTTCCCCTGTGACTTGCTTTCTTAGGCGCTTGCTTCCGTCTTCAGTTCAGAAGAATGTTCCATTGATTGGACTGTACCCATTAGCCTAGCGACTACTGAAGATAACAAGGCAATATCAATTGCAGACCAGATAGACTAAAAAAACAAAATCTTCATATTCATGGTTGAGTGCCGGTTCCTACTATTATGCCTATGATAGTTCCGGTTCAGGTTGTGCCAATAAAACTATTCCAAGTCCGACACCTGCTCATAGGTAATCCATACGCCAGCTCGAGTGACTTGTTCCATAAGGAGGCAATGCACATTGTGGCGGTGGTGCCTGTTCTGCTATGGTTGAGTGTTTGTTCATTCTATATATAGGCTCCATTGTTCAATAGCTGTCTCAAGGTGCTACTTGATGTGCTCTTTTCATGGTTCCTTGCCTTTGAAAGCCTGCCAGAAAGCTTCCCTTTCGTCCGCTCCGGTCTCTGCGTGTCACAGGTCCATGGTTAAGTTAACTCGACCTCTCTCTTACTCCCCTATTTTAGCTTCGAAACCTACTCGTTATTCCATTGGCTTATCGAAAGCAGCGAGCCCAAAAGAAAACGACAGTAATTTGTGACAAAGAAAGGAGTAATCGAAACAGGAAAAAAGAACTAATAAGTCAAAAGCCACAGGAGCGAGTGGAAGCCAAGCAAGCGGCAGAAACAGCAAAGCAAGAGCAATAAGCTGAAAACTCACCAGGAAATGCCCCAGCGCTCGCCTACAGCCAAAGCAAAAGGGGCAGGGGATTCAAGCGCGGATACACTAAAAAAGCAACAGACCTAACCGGAGAGCCAACTAGCCCTTGCGCGGCCAAGAGGAATGTGGCCACTGCAGCTAAAGAGGCAGCTTTTAACTTCCTGACTCTTAAAAGAACAAGGAAGGGGGATTCAGTCCCCTCTTCCGCATAAAGGAAAGGGCAGCATTTACTCAGCCATTTCGTCATCGTATCCGGCCGATTTTTCTATTCTAAGACCAATCTCGCTTCTTCCGGCTACCGCTTTTTCAAGAAGGATTTTTTCCTATCTTTTTTCATAGGGCCAAAGGCCTTTCCTAGAAAAAGAAACCCAACGTCCTTAGTTTTATGGGTATTTGAGCTCAACTGAAACAACTTAAGTTGTTTCGACGTCTGTGTAAGCGTATGATTCTTAAGATTCTTTGAAACAACAGCTTCGGATTTTGCTTCGTCGGGAGAATTCTGGAACAAAGGTTCTATATAATTCAGATTTTGCGGATGAAAGAGTTAATGCGTATGATTCCTAAAAAAACTACCTACCTACTGGTGATGAAAATCATTCCTTCCCCGTCCTAAGCTAAGGGATGGCAGCCTCATTTGAATACGCTTGCATCTACTTGTGCTGCCGCTTTGACTTTGACGAATGAAAGATCGACCCCCTCACTCAATCGCCGGGAGCCTCTGTACGATACGAAAAGTTCGGAAGCCATCAATATCAACCCGGCTTTCAGCAGACAAAGGATGCGAACTAATCAAAATGACGAAGAAAAAGAATCTCTCAAAGCAGAATTTGATTACGACACGAGCTTCCAAGAGCTGCTGGCTCTTAAAGGAGCCCGGATACGAACAAAAGGACGACTGGTTCGCCTAGAGCAGGAGTGGGTCGCCCAAAGGAGTCAAAAAAGTCAGTCAAAAGTATATTGAAGACCAGATGCCCTAACGCCATAACAATTATATGTCACAGCACGGCTAGAAAGAAAAAATGACATTGACCAAAAACAAGTACACGAAATAATTACTAGTGCCCGATCGAAATGTCACGTATGGTACTGCCGAGCCAGTTCCCGGAAGAGCTAATTCGGATAGTGAGGTGCGAAGCGAAAGTTGTGGCTGTAATTAGAAAACGGCAAACAGTGCTTACTCATTAAAATGAGTAACCTCGGTAAAAGAAGGTTCCCGGCTGGAAAAAACAGATCAAGATGGGAGCATCTCACTCAGCAGTGAGGCATGATCTTACCAAGCGCTTAGTCCGTACCTTTATCACTCATGCTTCACACAAAATCGATATTAAAAAAGAAAACAGTAATTGCTACACGGCTATTTAACTCACTAGATTCAACTCCTCCCTAGGGAAGGAAAGAAGCAAGGAAAAGAAAACATAAGCTCGCGAAGAAACCATTCATTCACTACCCAGTTAACGGACTCAGTAGCTACTGCTACCTCAAACACTGACTGGACTGCTAACAACACGGCTCGCTACAAAGCTACAATCGAAAAACGCGGCATATCAACGGCACACTTTCTATATCTCCTTCGTCTACAAGGGCGTTTAGGCTTAGCTTACAGCACAGCGTGTTCGCCACCACACTGGCTAGCTGGTGCATTGGCCTTACCGTAATAGGGCCGAGAGGTATGACCCTTCGATTAGAACGCCCCATATCTCGTGACACGCGGAGCGTGGCATTTCCTTTTATATTCTAAAGTCCGTATAACTTCTTAACCAAAAGATTCATTCTTTATGAATCAAGTACCATTCAAAGGGTGCATTGCCTCTTTGAGTGAAGAAGAGAAGGGCTTTGTATAGACACTCTTGAGCCATGTTCGTCGCCCTAGGCTCACCATTATTTCAATAAATTCAATTGATGGGTTCTAGCTCCAAAGAACATATACATGGAGCTATGTCGACTTACGTACGTCTCTAAGACCAAACGATCAGGTATACCACGCCACGTATCATCCCCTCTTTCCATAGAGGAGAGAGAAAGAAAAAGAAAAGATATAGTGATATATATACAGACCTTGTTCGTTTCTACTTGACGTAGCAAGCTACCTTAGTTTTTTTTACATTACATAAGGTAGCTTGCTTACTTAGCGCTTGCGCTAAGGATCTAATCAGAGTCAAACGTGGATTGGATTTGAAAAAAAAACCTTTCCCTTATTAGCCGGAGTACACTTGTACTCCTTGATCTTTAGTAAAGGCGGATTAAGCCAAAAAACTTTTTTTTGAACAGTCTCAACGTCCTCGTTGAGAGTCGCTCTGCGAGACGTCCAGTAGTCTTGGTCTTCGAATCGTAAGTCTCAGCCCGTTCCCAGCTTGCCTCGCTCTCAGGTTGGCCCTTCTACTTTACAAAGTAGTATTCCACTCGTGCAGTGGGTGTATGGGCTAGCCCATGGTGCGGTCCGCTATGATATACTCAACTTCTTCTTTAGTAGGTTCATCTACAACATCTGGTGGTGCCCTCGTGGGGGCGTTCCTCTCTGGGTCGGTCTGGTCTAATCGAAGTCAACTGACTCACATGGAATACGGGGTGAGTTTGAACTTTTCTGGTCGCTTGAGTCTATAGGCTACCTTTCCTATCCGCTTTTCTACAAGGTCTACTTTCTTCTTCCTTCAGACCGGGCCAAGCCTTTAGGTTTTTTAAGTAGGTTGGGCTAGGTTTGG
>JBBUKS010000067.1:329785-363768 GCA_038050645.1 Hedychium gardnerianum
TTGATCTTTTGGAGTTCTCTCCAAGAAGGGTCGTCGCTCCCTTCATACGCCTTGCTGCTTCATCTAAGTAGGTTTGGTTGATCTTTTGGAGTTCTCTCCAAGAAGGGTCGTCGCTCCCTTCATACGCCTTGCTGCTTCATCTAAGTAGGTTTGGGCTAGGTCGTTGCGCTCCTGCCACCTCTTGGCAAAGTAGGCTGATGGGCAAGCCCCCTCCTGTCGCAATGATGTGGGGCGTCAGAGGCTGTTGCCTCGTGGCCAACTCGAAGGGGCTGAAGTTCGACGCAGAACTTTTTGGTTGTTAAGTTATAGCAGCACTGAGCAACATCCAACAGCTCCAGTCCTTCTGGTTTGCACTAAAGTGCCTTAAGTAGCCCTCGAGGAGTCCGTTTATTCTCTCCGTCTGAGCTTTCAAAGATATACCGACCGTAGGTATCTGACCATCACCGACAGTCGTCTTCTAACATTACCGACCTTTAAATATCGGGTTTTCAAAAATTTAACATAACATAAAAGTGCTTTTCATCATCAGAAAGAACCTGATTTCCGACCTCTTGCATTGCATTACCATAACGAAAAGAAAAATTCATTCAAAAAGAGAGATTGCTCTTGTGACTCGGAATGAACCTTTTTCGGTGGGGGAAAGGAATAGCGATGGATTCCTATGGAGCATCAAAGAAGATGAAATCGGACGACGAATTCTTACGTGGTCCAAGGTTTTTTTAAAAAGGTCCGCTTTCACGATTTCATCTATATTGAATCTTAATATAAGAATAGCTTATATAGTCATGATTCAATTCAGGTCCACTGACTTTTTCTTTCTTTCTCCTTTTTCGGATCTGATTGGAACAATGGAGAAGTAGGAAGACTTTGGCGATTCAGAATTAGGTATCTGGAATATCTATGTCCCAGGACATAAAGAATAATTAAACATGAGGAGGAGTATACTCTGTAGTGACATAGCAGTTCTCCTAATCGACTACTTATCATCATAATGAACATTCCACTTAAAAACTAAACAAAAAACTACTCGCCAGGCGCTTTTTTTTTTTTTTTCATATCTATATCCTCTGCTGAAAAATGAAGACTAAGACAGGAGTTTCGTGGAAAATAATAAAAAAAGCCCTTTATTGGATTTGAACCGATGACTTACGCCTATTTCTTAGGGTGTTTAAAGAGCGTGACTCTACCGCTTAGTTAAAAGGGCTCATTTGATTCAATTCATGAATTAGCCCACTATGAGTCTACTGCATTTATTTTATATATAAATTTAATAATATAGTATATCATTCGTGTCTCTGTTACAACACGACGAAACTAAATGGTTCGAATGAAGAGAAAAAAGAATAAGAATTTGGAGGCTGTACACCTCATTTTCCTGGGATTGTAGTTCAATCGGTCAGAGCACCGCCCTGTCAAGGCGGAAGCTGCGGGTTCGAGCCCCGTCAGTCCCGACGAATCCAATAAATATTACAAGAGTCCTTCCTTTTTAAACCTTGAGGGCGAGTTATAAAGTCAATAAAAAAAGCGATAGGGAAAGGGTCCCCCACCTATAAGCCTATCCCCTCATAAGACTTCCAACGATAGAACGAATTGAAAGCTAGGACGGATTGAACGATTAGAATCCTTAAGGAATGCTTACCTGACTCTCGGGCTTTATTGCCCATTTGAAGTTGATGATTTCCGAGCATTGCGCTTAAGGTTTTTCTCAATCCATCTTCACCCTTCAGGCTGACTTCATTGAATGCTTCAAAGCATTGGCGCTTAATAGCCTATAGCAGAGTTGAATTACGGTATCCCCTTCCCTCAACGGCTAACTGAACGTACTTTTTCGAGGGAGAGAAGAAAGATATGACTGACAGCCAAAGCGTTATGCTTCTTTCATACTGGGATTTATCCAATGAGATGAGAGCAAGTACCAATCCAATCAATCTATTCTCTTTCCCAACCCCGAGTCTATTTGGAGTCATAGTTCGATCCACAACCACAAGCCAAGCTGACTTAGAGGCACAGCTGAATGCGCACTTCCTTCCTGGCTTATTGAATTTAATACTGAAAAGCACAGGTACAGTTGAACAAAGCTATTCAAGGCTTTCCCTCTCGGATTTAGTGCACACTGACACGGACTTCCTGATAGTGAGATTCCTCTAGTCAAGTCTAAGGAATGAGATGAGGGAGAAAAGGAGAGTCTATGCCACGCCACCCCGGCTTCACACTGACCGTACTTCCGGCAAACATAAAAAATGGAATGCTCTCCCTACAGCCCCAATACCGTTACTGGCTTTCTTCGGTTCCTTCTCTGCTTCGGGTGCAGGTTCAACTCCACTGAAATCTTAACTTACAGCTCTTCCTTCCTTCACTTACAGGTTTACCTAGAAGTCAAAGTCATGATCCCGTCCCTTCAACTATCAGTCCATTGACTAAGAAGGGGACCTGGAACAAAAACTTCACGGAAAGGAAAATCAACCTTCCCTGTCGCCGAAAGCGGCTAGAGCAAGATCGACTGAGTACCTGTACTGCCTTGCCCAAAGCTACCAAAGAAAGTGGAACCCTTGAAAGAGAGACGTAGGCCCGAAAGCAAGAGAGAGAGGGTTTCCTTTACCACTGGAACTGGAGTAGCGGAACTAGCACGACGAACAATGCTCGGCACTCTGTCAAGTGAGCCCCTCTCATTCTCTATAAGCCCTATAGTTGCCCTGTATAAGCATTCGTAGCTCAATACCCTTTCACTGCCTTCTCAGGCTAATGAAAGCCCTTACAGAACAACTACTGCGAGAGCGTTTCCTTCCCCTATACGGAAGGATACTCTTTTTGGTCAAAGTCACTTTCCAGAAGAGGCAAGGAGTAGTAAGAGGAAGAAAGAAGAGATCAAGTCGTTTACTTCATATTTGTGACTCTTGCCAACAATTGGTTCTTTAACTGGCACTTGACTCGAACCGCTTGCCATATCTAAACTAGCTACTGGCAAAGAGGGAATTGATTCAAGATCCCCTTGCGCCCTACAACCCGAAAGTGACTCTCTATCAAAGCACCTGCGGTGGGCTAAGCGCTAGGAGTCTTAGAGTCTCGATACTGGCTAACGGAAAAAGAACGGCAAAGAAGTAGTTGTTCTACAACCCCCGGAACTGTACGCATCGCTTTTCGAAACAAGAAGTGGTTTGTTTTCTCTAAGTCGCTCTGCGAAAACGGTTTTCTGTCTACGAGCGCCTGTCTGCCTTCACGAACGTATAGTAACTCACTAGCCCTAAACCGTAACTGAAACACTCTCTTTTCCACCCCAAGCCGCCATCCAGATTCAGAAGCGGAAGCGGAAAGAGTTTACTGAAGAGGCTTTCATCTATGGACTCCCTAACTAGAAAGAAAGAGGGATCAAAAATGAAAGGAGTAAGGCCTTGAATTTGCTAAAGTGAAAAGCCTACCGCCCTTACCTGTTCTCTACCCGGACCTAATCCAAGCACTGAATCGATCAAGTTGGTTAGGTTCCGCTTTCATAACTAATAAGGCGTAAAAGAAAGAAGCTATCTATATTCTCCGGAACTAGAGAGATAAGAGATAGGATTTGTTCTCCATACGAGGGACATTTCGTCTATCTGATCTCCTTGACCTGAGTCCCCTATCTCGGTAATGGGTCTCGGTTTTAGCGATATTCGTTCCTTCTCTCAGTCTCAAGCTCTGTTTGGTCTTCCTTCTCTGTCTTCCGGAAGTGCAGGCTCTGTACTCTGTTTGGACCATAAGACTTGCTTCACTGACTTACCGATAAGCCCTATCTAAGGAAAGCAGCTTTCCGACTTTTCCTTCTGCTCCTACTAGTCTAGTAAAGGGGCTTTAGCCTTACAACAAGCTTGACAACAATTGAAAGAGTTTGATCTATGATACGCTTGAACTGAACTATCAGTCCTAGAACGCTTACCGTGACGGAAGAAAGACGGATTTCTCATCTAAGCAAAGCGACTCTCTAAGCCAAGCTTCCCTTTTAGTTTAGATAGGACTACCTGGTTGTAGATCTGCTGCCTTAGGGCTTTACTCTCGCTTTTGACTAACCGACGCCACATGCTAAGCCTAGGCGAAAGATAGGATTTTTCAATCAACCTTTTGGACTATGAAAGGTCTTTTCTTTGTCCGCGAAGAGAAGGTCGAAGGCCAGCATTCTTATAAAACATTCTATTTTGTCCTTTTAATGAATAGACCAAAGGAGGAGTGGAACGACCTATTCCTGACCATTTCTACCATTTCTGAGGCTTCTTTCTGAGGGATAAGTACTAGGATAACTCCTCCTAACAAGAGTAAGTAAAAGAGGATCTGCCTGCCACTGCTAGGCTCATAGCAGGGGGTAGCTAACGACGGAACGATGGATCAACGGGCTGCTAAGGATGGGTGTAGCTAATGTAGTTTGTATAGGCACGGGAAGCAGAAAGCCGACTAGAAGAGGACTCTAAAGAATGTCCTTTTAGATCTCCTTACACGACGGGTCTTTCTTTCAGCCTACGATCTGATCTTTTGGCAGAAGGGCCTCTTTTAGATAGAAGTAAAGGCACGAGAACGGACCCTCATGAGTGATTCGGGTTTGAAACTCGCTTGTGTACAGAGATCGATGTCCTAGACCTTTCAGAGGTTAAATTCAATCGGCCTGAGGAGTAGTTCGGAGTTCGAATGCAGAAGAAGCTATCTTAGGACCTGTTGACAAGGACTTTGAGAAAGGGATCGGACTGGTTGACAGAAAGCAAGACAGGAAAGAAGCTACCTTTAGTACATTTAGTCCAGCCAACGGAACGGGAACAGAGTAGAGTCAAGGTCTTTGAAACCAATTCATCCATTCCCTCTACTTAGCAGTTATACTCGTTTTTTAGAAAGGACTGAACTGGTAGACAGAAAAGAAAGAATATGCAGAGACAGGTCTTCTAGAAAGAAGGAAATCTGCTTCAAAGTCAAAGCAATAGTTCAAGGCTGGAGTTCCTTGTTCTAGCCCGCGTAAAGGCAAGACAAAAGCAGCTAAGCGCCTCCAAAGGGGAAAGGGGCTAATAAGAAGGAGCTAAGAAGCTGCCCGCGAAAAAGGCATCAAAAAGGCATAATAGCATAAGAGAGGTGGACCTCATGGGGATATACCGATTCTACCTCTGCAAGAAAGGATCTGGTTAACGAAAGCAACCGAACAGTTTCACAGACAGGACTAGGTTCACAGAAGACTTCTTTAGAAGGAATTTCCTCTCCGAAATACCTTTAGATCGGAGCTGATCTCTCTTCTAGTCCTGGCTTGGGACTACCATTACTCTACCCCGCATTCTCGTTCTAACTCTTCACTTCTTCTTCTCTTACGAGATTTCTTATTCCAATTTTCTCAACATTTGTGGACTATGAAAAGTCTTTCAAAGTAGAGGCAAAAACCTATGAGTTTAGCGCTCGGGAATCGATGAAAGTGGACTTTTCCAATCCCCGGTTGAGACTGTAAAGTAGCTATACGAGGCCTTTCTTCAAACTTCAAGTTGAGGCAATTACCAGGGGCGTAGAAGCGGAAAATCCAAAGAAAAGCCAGGGTTACGAGGCTTTTACCGTTTGTAGGGGCGTAGCGGATAAACCCGTTTGAAAACGAAATACAGGGTGTAACAAATGGTTCCAAGGTGAAACTGCAAATATGGGGCGAAAGCCCTTTCGTTTAGCTAAGGAGAGGAAAGAAAGCCTAAATCGAAATACGGGGCTACGTGGGTAAACCCGTTTTTCGTGGCTACGAGGCAATTCCATTCTTGGATGAGTCCCCCTTTTCTTTTATTTTATTGGCGAAAACGATGGATTTTCCTACTCTTTCAAAGTAGAGGCGAAAGCCAAAAATACAGGGCTACGTGGCGCTACTTAGCGGTTGTTCGCTTCGGAGGTTCAACTACTTTACCGCGGCTTTCCCTGTTTTCCAGGGCTAAGTTTGTTGAGCATCAACCCACTGAGACTTGTAAACTATAGACTTTCTTATGAATACTCTATTCTTCAAGAACGATAGATGTTGAATACTCAATTCTTTCATCCACTTTTGGGAACTAATAAAAGCATTTCTTTCTTTTCCACTACTTAGGGTTTATCCACCGCAGCAGTAACGGGAAAGCAATATTCCACGGATTAGGCGGAGACAGGATTCGAACCTGCAATCTCCAGATCATGAGTCTGTTGAGTGAACCATTACTCTACCCCGCACTATTCTCGTTCTAACGGAAAAACGACATTCGACTTGCATGTGTTAAGCATGGTGAAACACAAGCATGATTGAGCCCTGCAGAGCCGAGCGTACGACTTTACAACCTTCTGTGGACCTGACTTCTCTTAAGATATTTCTTGTTGGATCGCAATCCCCCTCACCACGAGTATTTGGCATCACCGTGGAGCTCGGATGAAGAAAACAGGGCCGTCGCTACCCTATGAGCTTTCTCGAAAGTGGACGTTTTCCCGTGTTTTTTCGATGAAACTGGATTTCCATTCATAGACTCGATCATCAAATCGATCCAGTTTCATAACCCCCGTCAAATTGGATCAAACTGTCTTTTTACTTCTTTGAGTCCCCGGTTGGTCTATAAAGACTTGTTTTTTCATCTCTTTGATATTATAGTAAGTGATAGTCGAAACTAGAAGGGCGGGTATTGGAAAGCACTGACTGGGTTAGTCTCGCTTTTCCTTATCAGAAGGTGACTTACCCATCCTTCGGATGCCTTATAGACTTTACGGCTGTGATTGAGACTGAGGGGATGCGAACTAAAGCGGGAATTATCCAGTATAGCCAGAGCCAGGGCATACGATTTTCACACGAAAGTTGGCATGCTATACTCTGAAGCGACGCTGGCGTAATACCGGTAATCGTTGGGCTTGAGGAAGGAGAAGAGAAGATCAGTAGGCGAATGAATAGGGCGGTGTTCCCCCGAGAGGAAAGTACTGGCGGAGAGGGAAGGGAGTCAAACTTCCTTTTATATTTGTATCTTTATAAAATCTCTATAGAATCCGCTGCTGTTGAGGAAGAATTGCAATTCCAGAGCATCCGACGTCGATCACCTCTCGTCGGTCAAAGCCCTGGCCTTGTTTTTATCTCTTCCCCATCTTCTTATTCTTTCCCTTCTTTCCAAAGGCTAAAAAGGAGCTTTTCTCAACCCGATCCACTCAATCGGACTAATGAATGGCAATTGGAAGAACTCACTTTCCTATCGTTCAGTAGGAGATCATTCTTTGGATAGATCCTTTCACTTCCAAATCCGGGTAGAGATAGAATATTCAATGCTTTCTTCTTCTTAAGGTGGGAAACAAGATCAAAACTAAAGGATATCGATGAGGGATAGAATCCATCTATTCTATTTACCACACCACAGTGGAATGCCCGATTCCTACAAACAAAGAGCCAAACCAATTTCGCTTCTTCATGTGATTCTTTCCTAGGGATTTTTGGATAAATGCAAGACCTCTCTCACAGCTGAGAACAGGGGATTCTAAGATAAGAAAGCAGATAGAGCAGCTCCTTTTATTCCGTTCCGATTTTGCCTTAAGCCTTTACAGTCTACCAGCTATCTATCTGACTCTAAGCGAAATTCCTAGCTTATCCTTAGATTCGGGGATTTACCTTTGATTGAAAACCAAACCTTGGTCTCGTCTCCATTACCCTTGGGTTGGACCAACAAAGAAAGACATTGGAGGGGTTCTTTCCACACCAGAAGCTGATATCGAAGATGCTGAAACAACAGAATCGGGAGAAGGATCCGATGCAACTCTATGTCGAGCTACTTTATCCCCTGGTCGAGTGACCTTCGTACCTCTCGCTTCTAGGACTAAGACCTGTGAAAGAAACTAGGAGACAAACCCCTGAATATGACTTTTCGGATTAACACGGAATCAATCTCTTACTTTCTTCACCGACATCTGCTTTCCTAGTGCCCACTGCATCATGAAAGCATCCTCCTTAGGGTCACAATCCCATCGCATCGATCTTTAACGGAATATCATTTAGTAATTAAGTCTCATTGCACCTCCCTAATCCTTTCCAATCCTTCTATACAATTCTTAGACCGGACCCACTCTGACTTCGTGGGCTGCCTACGTATCTCTCAAGATAAAAAGAGGCGCGCTGTATGAGAGAATCAAGTCACCGTAGTTCATTTCTAATAAATGAAAGAAGATCAGATAATACAATAAATTAGAACACGAATGAGATAAAAAATGCCATCATTAAGGCGAATAGTGCAATAGCCTCAGTCAAACCAAATCCCAAGATCGGTATAGTTGAAAGTTCTTCCGCATCTTGACCAACTGCTTAAAGAAGTGGGAGTTGACGCCATTTTCCCGCAAATCCTCCAACTTCTGGCTCAGCGTTTCCATCCTATATTCTGCCCCCTTATTAGTCAGGATGGATTCTGAAATGATCTCATTCCTGTTATTAATCCAGAAAGCATCGGGATCTAATTCGGACATGTGGTCTACTACTTCGCTCTTGAGTTGTACATGAACCTGAATATCTTCGGCTTCATAAATGTATGCTGGATCCGTCTTATGAAAGTCCAGGCGCTTTTTCACCCGCCTTTCAATGGGCGAGAGTTCATCTTCCATTTCAACTTCTAAGTCTGGTTGACCGATACTGCCCCCGGAACTGCCGCTGGGGCTGTTTTCATTCCCACTTGCTAGGAGGGATGTCCATCCGGAGCCCGAACCCCCAGAAGGTCCAGTGGGCGGAGTGGATGCCCCAGGCATTCCCCCCGAGGTGGACGGAATGAACTGTGCAACAGCCCGTTGCAGATCGTCCATGAACACATAGCCAAAAGCGAAGGCCAGCTTAGACAGAACCAAAACAGAGATGAATTTCGCAATACAAAACAAAATGATTTGTACTCGTTTAGGCATACCTTTCACAAATGGAAGAGAAGAAAAGAACGAGTAGATCATATTTGTTCCTAGAAAGAGTGGTATCAGAAAGAAAAGGTTGTGAATTGCTAATGAACGACCTTTTCGTGCTAGCATACGATTCATTGCTGACAAGAATGGATAGCTACCTCGATAGAAAGTGACAGAAGGTCCAAACCTGGCTGGAATAGTTAAATTCCGTATCATGTTGAATTCACCCATATAAATCCAATTCCTTAAACCCTTAATTTGCAACTTATGAGAACAGAAACGATGAGTCACCATTGGACTCTGCTGCATTCTTGAATGCATGTGTGATTTTAGTAAAATCATGTTGTATTTATCTTCTCTGTGGATCATAACATGATTGTGGAAATACTTTGAGCTTCCTAACTAATCTCAGGTACTCTACGCCTGGATGGTAAGGACCGCCGATGTATTGAATAAGTTTTGTTAAGTCCTGCCAGCCCCACCCAAGCCTCAACCGTCTGATGTCGGAAGCTCCATGACTTTTGCACCGAGCTATTGAGTACTTTTGATGTCTATGATTAGAGACTCCAAAGCAATTAACCGAAGGTGGATACTTTCTCTCGTTGCTTTGCTTTTCACGATACACTTTCTAAATCGATCTTTTCATTTCTTCTCCTACGAGAACTGATAAGTTGGATGATTTGAAGGATGAAAATGGATCCAGTGGCTAAAACCCCGTCTTTTTCGATGCAAATGGGCTTCATTTCACTTTGATTCTCTTACGAGATTTCGAAATAAGGAAAAAGAAAGAGTTCCAGAAGAGATGTAGAATCCCAAGCACTAAACAAAGAGGGTAATCGATGAAAGGCAGCTAACGAGAAAGCAGAGGTCTTTTTCTTTCTTAAGCTTATCTCATTTTCAACGAACTCAATCTTTGTACCATGCCTTTTCGATAGTGCTGTCTTTACTAAACACTAGTAATAAACTCTTAAGAAACTAACTAGCCATTAGTACTTGTTCTTTTCCTAAACCATACTTACTAGAGAAAGCTACTTAGAGAGAATCCGAAATATGCTTGGTTTCGGGGTAGCAGGCTCCCATAGTTTATGGTTTTGGAACGATGGCTTGGGGCGTGGGCGTAAGCCCAATACCACATCATAAGCTGTGAAAAGAGAGCTACTTGCCGGGGAAGGCCATGACGAGAGTGAAGCTGTAAAAGAAAGGTACCTAAGCTGTGGAAAAAGTTCCGGCTAAGCCTGAACATAGCCGTCATCCACTTGCTGCCTTAACCTTATTTAGTAGGCTCGTGGGGCAGGCTCCCATCTACTTATTGATAAAGAGATGCTAAGACGAGTTTACGAATGTTAAAGGTCAAAAATGAAACCCCTAATTGCAAGGCATTTAAGGCCTGTTCCTGACCCCCTTTCGATAGATATGACCTCGGAAATCTAACTGGCGTTAAAACGATGGATTTTTGTCATTTCGCCCATATTGACTTTATTAGCTCAGAAATTGCACCCCGCCTCTTCCACCGCTCTAAGGACACCACTTGAACCAGCTTTTCAAGACTGGCCTCGTCCTTTTCCGGAGTCATGCATCTAGGCGTAGGACTTTAGGGGCAGGGATATAGCATCTAGTTGAGACTCCGAAATGGGATCAACAAGGGTAAGAGTCTTGTGCCGAAGCTTTCGCGGTAAAAAGAGAGTAGTCCGCCCGTGAGAGAGATCTTAGGTCTGGTCTGCCTCTAGGCATGGGATCAACACCGACACATCTGCATATCCACGAAGCGAGCTTAGGCAAGTGAGTGGTAGTGTGCAGGTTCAACTGGTATTGGTATCGAGCTCCTAACCGAAGGAACATTGGATGATCGAACCGTGCGGGCCAGCCAAATAGGGATCTGCTAGGCGCTCCATCCATTCTTGTTCCTAGGGAGGCTTGGGATCATTGACGACTGGGCGCTAGGCCCCTGGCCATTGAGTAGTAGAATTTAGACTTCCTTGCCTAGTGGATATAGATCCATTATAGCTTCCATAGGGGGGCGAAATAACGGATGAGAGGGGGCTCCCCCGCGCCGCCATCGATGAAGGAAATAGATAGGCTTTTCTCCGTGGCTAGGGGGGATTCAGTGGGCTAGGATACGTCGACCAGGGGCTGGAGTCAGTGATGCTAGGGGGCTTCAGCCGGGGTTGGATACCTTTCTTGAATATGATTAGGCGGAGTCAAGTTTAGGAAGCTAATGGCTTGGACTCGCCGATACGCGAGGAGTATAAATGGAATCTTTAGTTGGACCATATACGCGGTCAGCTAAACGGGTGGCTACCAGATGGGATCAAGCACCGTCAGTAGATTACGCAGATTGAGTGGAATAAATAGTCAAAATCTTCTTTCCCAAGGTAGCTCCTGACACCGATGTTGCATACGTAGGGGTTGATCTATTTTCGAGAGGCGGGAGCTCCTCCCCTAATCTAATAAGTAGAATGGTTGAATTCCAATCTTGGACCCATTCAGGAATCACTACAAGGCTCCAATCGTCAGCAGAATCGCTAGTTTAGGTCATGGGACCCCGAACTAAGATATCTCGTTCGATTTCTCTAGATAATATAGGTAAATCCCGAGAAGGAATTGCGAGACCCTCTGCTAAATGCATTTAGGCCGGAACTGATCTCTTCTATCCAACTAGGCGCTCACACTCCCAGAAAGTGAAGCCTCCCGTTCCCCTGGCTGACGTATCGCCGACGTAGCCTTGCCCTGAGCTCCGTATTCTTTCTTCTCTTACGAGATTTCGAGCCGCCATCCGGCATGATCCATTGAGCAAGCCGCCGGGGAAGATGCAAATAGATCCATCAAAATAGGCTTATCAGAATGGAACTCGTCGAGCTACCTATTTTTTTGCCGGGTTTGAGCGACTGGATCTAGATCCGATTTCTTCTTATGAGATTTCTTCGATGAATGTGCTCTCGAGCCATCTTCCTTGGGCCTTGACTCAGGATCCATTCTAACGGGCAGTCTCACGATAGAAGGCTGTCTCGTCCCGATTAAGAAGAGAGGCTACAGGGTCTCTAACCTCCTCGGGAGGATCTCTAGTCAATCTCTGCGGATTGATGATCGAACCTTATGTGTAAAGCAAATCACAAGGCTCACTTCGAGATCGTCTATTCCCGCGTAAAATACGGGTTTTGGACATGGTTTTCTCCTCGCTTTCAAAAACCGCTTTACTTAAGATAGATGCTGAAAAGCTAACCTGAAAACGATCGTTCATAGAATGATTCATCGAACATTTATGGGCTTTCGTCACGTCATACAACGCCGAAATCTCGATTGCACTAGCAAGCCAAAATAGAGGATGTTTTCCGCGGATGTCTCCCATTAATCGTAATCGCCCCTTATCCTTCTTATGTAATCCTACTCTTCTTCGCTCTAAGGAGAGCTTCTAAACTAAAGGGAGTCCCTTGCCTTATTTGAGAAAGACTGATAAAATGAGCTAAGGCAGTCTATTCCTTTATATACGACATGGATTCATTGATTCAACAGCATATTACTATGAGTAGCCTGACTTCGGGGAAGCAGCAACTCTTGGAGAGTCAACATGTTTGGAGACAGGTGATCTTTGTTTCTTGTTAGAGAGAAGATCTGAGCTTGTTAGCAGACATTTCTTTATTTATGGATTTGGGTAATTTATTGAATATTTTCTTTTCTTATTTATTTCCCCATTCATTTAATGTATTAATTCAATTTTTTTATTTTTTTATTTGGTACTGGTGGATTTTTTTGATTTAAATACACTGGTTCTCCCCAGGGTCATATTCATGAATCAACAGCCGTACAGCTGTAACAAACAATATACCCTAGAAAGGTAGGTAATAACCCGTTAAACCAGTATCGTCTAACTCGCCTTTGGAAAATTTCTTTGTCCGGATTGAAAAACCATCATCTCTTTGGCATGTTTTGGTCATCCATCGGCTGATCCTTTCATTCGCGGGTTCCATTCCCAGGGCCGAAACAACAGGAACAGCAAGATCAGGAAGAAGAAGAAGGCTTATCGGAGAGGAGATTCGCGGAGATCAATACCATTGGACCAAACCAATAGGACTTCGATTCTGGAAACATGCATAGTTTGGTGAATGAAAGAAAGAGGTAAGGTTCCTTTTTGAGAAAGGTTTTGCATCTTTTTGAGAATCTGCTTTATGCCAAACTCTCCTATTTATAGGGTTTTCGGGGGAGCGATGTTAACAAAGCGCCGCGGGTTGATAATGAGAAAAGGGCTCTCGACTTTTTGTTGTGGGGGCCATAATGAATCCTTTTACCGACGGTTGACTATCGAAGGTCATATCGTACCTTATCATATTAAGGTCTTCTGAGTTGTTGAAAAAGGGCTTTTTTATTATTGAAGTATGGCTCCGGAAAGCCACAACTCCTTGCACTCCTTTTCGCATTCCCTACAGAAGTTGGTTGTCGTTAGTCCTGTGAATCGATTCGATTTTTGAATACCTGTTCCAAAAGCCCCTGCTGTTGCTGTGAACCCATTAGGAAAGAAAAAACCACTACTCGTTCCAAAACATACCTTTAAGGCGCTAATCACTCCCCAGAACCTTGGCCTGGAGACGCTTCGAGTAGACGCCATACTGGAATGCTCCACCCCAACAACAACCGAAACAGCAACAACTGCGGAACTTTGTTCCTTGTTTCAACCCAGTCTTTCACTTCGTTTGACTTCGCGAAAGCAAAGGATCTTCCGTCACTAAACGATCAGGTATACCACAATTGGTTGATTCAACTACTTATTTGGAAGCCCCAACGGACGAGACTTTTTTATCCAGTAATTCAGATCTTGCGCTTTGAGGTGCTTCTTCTCATACGAGATTTCGAGTCCGATTTCAATCTCGAGTTTAGGAAGTCCAAATCCCCTTTCTTCGGCATGTTTATGAACCAATTAGGAAGATTCCAACCGTGAACTGCGAACTGTGAATCGGTATATCCCAATCCATTGGTCAGTGTACAGTGAATCAGTCAATGTGATAGAATATCCCACGGTGTATATTCAATCTATCTATCCATGTGTAATCAGTCAATCAATCTATCAGATCAGTGTACTTTTTCCGAGAGGCGGAGAGGTGAAACTGTAAAGTAGAGGCAAAGTTTCAACCGGGGGGGCAAGGCGAGTAGGACTTCTTTTTGATTTTATAAGCTGGTAGTACTATTAAATTAAGAACTACATCCGGTTTGATGTCTAGTCCTTTTGTAGGGCTTTTCTATGTAGGCCGTGGGTTTTAGAACGCTCACTCAACCACGAGATATTCCAATAAAGCGCGGAGAGCAAGCAAGAAGCATCTGTCCTTCTCGCCTCATATATTCCAATTCCACTCAACTGCTAACTTAACCAATAACTATTCCGGAAGCAGGGGGTAGATTCTTAGATAAGGCTAAGAATGCAGGGGTTAGAGAGGGGGAGATCGGGTTAGGCCTGACTATTATGAAAGGTGGTAGTGCCCTATAGTTAGGATTGGTTGGGTTGAGGTGTGGATGAAGAAAGCTTGCCTATTCCGTTTATGAAGAGATACACTTGCTTGCATGGGAGAGTCTTCACCTCTTTCCATTCTTCGATCCAGAGTCTTTCAACCCGGAAGGGGACTGCCTTTTGATGCGGTATGCAGGGGTATTTGGGCAGAGAGGCGGATCCGCACTCAGAAATCTCCTAAGAAAGATTTTTGGCGCTTATCGGGCTATTGATCGACACTATTGATCGTAAGGAAAGGTCTCTATTCGTATTCGTTAGGTATAGCTGCAGGGAATCACATTCTCGATCATTAAGATGCGCCCAATCAACGTGTCGGGCGGAGATCAGAGGAATCTATTGGTATGCCACGAGAGTTGTGTTGTCTTTAGGTGTTGGTGATCCCACTTCTATATTTTCCCGTTCCAAACCCATGTCTTCAAGCACATTCGTATCTCAATCCAAATCCATGCGCATGAGGTGGGGGCGTTGGCGCTTCTTCACTTTCTTTGATCTATTCTGTTTATTTAGTCGATCTGGTGGCAGGCATCCTCATACCGAGATGAGCTAGTGTCTGGAGAAGACGAACTGGTGTTAGGAGATGAGTCAGTAGGCCCCGTCGGGGTGAAATAGTAGCACCTTACTTATCCACTTAGGAAGGTCAATGGTAATGGTAATAGATAGGATATCCTTTTTGTACTGGTGCAAGTCCTAACCTCGTTGTCACCAAGCTTGCAGAGGCGGTAGGGATTTTCCAAATTCCATGGGTAGGCGAGAGAAATGGGAGACCAATACCAATGGCATACCGGCGGAAGGGTCTCTCTATCAACGAAAGAAAGAGCTAATGTTACTCCTCTTTCTAACACGAGGGTCGAAGGCCCAGTTCATGGCAGAAGGCAGGGCACGCAAATGTTCAAAGGGTAGGCTGGATAAGGCCACAAAGTCAGAGATTTCAAGGAAAGAAAATGGCTTAAACGCAGAGAAATTCAAGATTTGACCAACAAAAGATGCTAAGGTAGATCAAGTTGCTGAGCTAATAGCTGACAAAGAATCACACTTCGATGAATCCGTGTCACAACCATCTTCAAGAAAGTCAACGTTTTGAACGAAGAACAAGATAAACAATGACTTAAAGGCAGATCAGAATTCCAATAGGAACCCCGGAAAAAAGTAAAGATGGAAGCACTCCTTTCTATGAATAAGTGGCCGTATTGGAACAAGAAATTCACCCCGCCCCTTCATAAGCCTGTCTAGACGACCCCTGACTTTCACATTTAACTGGCTCTCGATCAGGCCGGCTGGGTGACGATCCATAGCTATGGTTAAAGAGATATTAGAAAATTCATCGGTTTAAGGCTCTTTCGGGGTGCCTCGTGAGTGATTGGGTCTCGAAACGTAGCTTTGTTGACTTTACTTAGAAAGGATTTCCCTCTGGGGGGGTTCCGTAGGAAGAAGAAGAGCAGATCGCTTTAGACTGCCTCCCTTACTAAACAAGATAGGCTCGCTTCATCTGAGCCGTCGCCCCTTTCAATAGGTGTAGGCATCGGGCCGATTCTCCACTATTTGGTTATACGGCTGATAGTCGTTCCCATCGGCTCCATAGCCATTCCCTTGGTGCTCCTACCATTATGGTTGGTCGTGCAACGTTCGTGCGCGGATCAGTACTATCTCTATCTATCTGGGGTTGAACCCAAGCCGACCCTTTCGATCTACTTTATTCGATCATTGATTTACATGCTCTCCAATTGCCTTCGTGGTCCGTGTATCTATTCATTCATATTCATAGAGAGAATATGGCATAAACAGAAATAGCAAGTGCGCTCGTCCAGCGCCGGAGCCCCAGAAAGGAAGCTATCAAGGGCTGTTCTCCCCGCATAAAGGTAAAGGCATGTGGTCTCGATCTTTCACCGATTACAGTAATAGGGCATTTCACTCCTTCCTATCGAGGAAGGAGGCACCGGCTATTGATTCTTCATATCCGGCTTAGAACCATCACACGCAGGAAGCTTAATTGTGTGCCGAAAGCGATCATCACCTGCTGGCTCTCTTCCTGGTGAAGATCTGTAGCCCCTTCCTTCTGATGATCGCACCGTTGATCACAAGGTTTCGCCAATCAGGATAGATAATGTGTAGTTGGCTCAGTAAAGCCCATCATGCACCCCCGATGAATGCGCTTGATCAATCTCCTCGTTGAGGCAAATTGAACTATAGAAAAACCTCGGTTGCAACACCGTTGTGTGTGATCGGACGGCCCGAAACGGGCATTTTGGTTTACGAACATTGACCCCCTAGACCATCCTAGGGGTTGGAATTTCTGAGACCCGGCCTCCACTCTCTTCGACGAAGGAATGCGTGACTTGACTATCCAAGTAGGGTCCTACCTACGAAGTCAGATTCATATGCCTTTATGAAATAGAAGCGAGACGACCGGTGATAAGAATTCGGTTAGGAAAGGGTGAACCCATCCTCGATGGAAAACGGGAGCCTGTGCCTGCTCGTCCAGGAGCATTGGATTTGCAGATTGACCTGGTTCGGCTGAACCCCAGTACTCATAATATTGGTTTGGTAGATCTGCCCCAAAAGCTTTCTTTTCTGGAAGAATGCCTCTAGCGGAATGTATCTCATGGCTCCCATACCCCTACCACGGGCCTCTCCTAGCCTTTCTTATATCTTATAGATCAAACTAGATCAAATAGGCTGGTGCGGATAAATCCTTATAGCAGTCTTTACTTTTGAGCAAAGCGTCGAAGGAAGAACCGCCCGAGAAGAAGCGAGAAATGCCACTTTTTACACCGGCGAGTCCTTCTGTGGATTGAGAATCCAACCCTTGCTACATCCCTACTTCGGTGCTTCCCCTTGATTTGATTGCCCAGTTGAATTGAATCTAAGTAGATATAGAACGGCTTCCCTTGGCGGCTCCTCAGGAGCATCTGGAATTCCACTTTCACCCTACCCAAGGTAATTACCCAACGGTACCAATGGAGCGAGGTTCTAGCCCTGATTTAATATAGTGCAACGGAGATCCGCCTGTTGAATCAATTTCACCACGTGCAAATGTTGGAATAGTTGTACCAAAGTCTTTTTCCTTCATTGACTGACTGCTGAACCTTGGTCCTATTTAACTGCGACCCCCTACCAAGCTACCATACGGACGAGGAGCTTATGAACTAATCAAGTCAAACCCCAAAATGATGGAAAATTCTTCGCTATATCGAGAGTTTGGAACCCTTGAGGGGAAAGACACATTGAGGCACCGCGCGTTTTCGATTACTGACATTGGGGTTATAGAGCATCTATAATCGAGAACTCCAGTGGAACCATTGGTGGTATTCATATTACCGGGGAGGATTTTCAATAGGACTGGCCTAAGAACTTCTAACGCCCCCTCTTATCTAGAGGAATGACACGATCTCGGACCATCATGCCATCATGGCGCTGAAGGCCTAAACTCGCGGCACATGCTTCGCCCCGGGGAAGCTTCTCTCCAATGAAATCCTTGACTCAAGACTCATAGCCACTTGGGCCTTGGTATCTCCTAGAGACTTTAAAAGTGAAACCGCTGAATCTTCCTGTAATCTACCACCTCCCCCAGTTGAAAGCTAAGGTTGGACTTCACTCCCCGCCCCCCTACTTGTTGAGTATGGTCCGCGAAAATCCACTTCTTGAAAGAAAGCGGATGTCTCGAAAGAATGAAATCAGGAGAAGGAAGGAAGAAGAATAACCCAAGAAAAGGGTGCCCCAAACCCCCCTCTCGTCTTGACAGGCCGGCCTAGGCATATTCTTCAAAAGAAAGGAGTTATTCCCTTGTCATTTCAGGGTACCTCGCCCCATATTATTTAGTAGGAATCGATGGCACGGGTGCACCAACGGGATAAGAATAAGACTTAGGTAGACCATTCCTTCAGAGTTGTTGGCTCGAGACTGGATCAGAGAAGAAAAAAGTAGTGCCTATGGGGGATTCATCACGTGGTGCTAAGATTGGAGAATCTGTCCCATAACATAATAGATAATCTAAAGCAAGCATTCCTGCACCCTCAAGGGCTATTGACCTAGGAAGAAAAAAAGAAAAGTAAGGTACCCCCGCCTTCAACGCGGACGCTAACTCTAATAGGGTTTCAACCCCCTCCTTTCGTGACCTGTAGCGAGACAAAGAAAAAAAGGAAGCCCATTCCTCTCAAGGCTAAAGATTAAAGATAGGGTTTCAAAACTCCGGTGGGACTAATCCAATTATTTGGAACTACTTAGCGAAAAAACCTGTACAACCAACCAGTCTAACGGGAACTTGTATTTGCAGTTTCACCTCCGATTAGAACTAGTGAACTATCTTACGTCACTAATAGTATTTGACCACGTTAACAGCTGTAATGTACGAAACGACTTCTCCAAGTGTTACCAATTCGTTCCCGATGAGGACTCTTTGATTGGAAAAGTCCAGTTTCTCTATGCGGAAACCACCAGTCTTGTGTAAACCAATCTAACCACCGAAGCTCACTATCTTACTTAATGAAAGCTCGACCTGCGGAATGGGACAGTTTAGAGGTCAACCCCGCTTCCCGACGAAAGCCTTGCCTCGTAGCAGACAATTCCCTTCTGGCGAAATCTTATGTCGACCCTCGACCTACTCTACCCTGTGGATCGGCATCCCCAAGATCTTCTCAGATACGAAAAGCTTCGGAGCAGCTTCTCTGCCTTTGCCACGCTTTCCCGGTGTCCTTCGCTTGACCCATGTGCCAGTTGTAGCTTTCCGGTTAGTTACACCTCTACTTTCCCACAAGTACCTTTCACGGTACACCTCTTTGAACCAACTGGAATCAACCCATTCTACTGGGGCCGAGAAAGCCCTATAGAGAGAAATGGACTTGAATGCCCCACGTGACACCTTAAAGGTTGGGTTCTCGTTTAATAGGCCAATTCTGAGAAGTCAGATGTCGATACCACAGGAGAGGTGAAACTTTTGGGGCGATTGCCCTTTGTGAAAGTAGCGGCTTTCGTCGATGCAGACTTTCTGCCTTCCCACGGCAAAGTCACTTTCCGGTTAGACGTAGTCGATACAGAGTTGTCACTTTCCCTAGACTGCTTGTAGGTTAGCTACACCTATGCTTTTTCTCCGATTAGGGCGTAGAGGTGAAACTGCTTTTACGGGCGAAACCCCAAATCAAATACGGGGCTCCGAAGTACTACTTAGCTAAGCTTCGGTGGTGAAACTCTTTCAAAGTAGCTGCTTTTCCGCTTTCCAGTTAACGATTTGAGGACAACTACTTTGACGAGACTTTTGCCGGTTGTCGGGCGTAGCGGGTAGCTTTCTCCTGTTGCTGCTAAAAAGCATTTTCTGTCCCTTTGGTGGTTGATTTTCAATCATCCTATCTTATATAGGAGAATAAGACATATATACGAGAATACATAAAGCGATTCCCGTGTTGGATGGAAATTCGAATATCCTATTGAATTCAAGATGACGCATAGAGAAAAGCGCTTTGAATATCTATTCTGGGAATCCACCAAGAGGGTTGTCTATTGCTCGATGTGTATACTTAACGTTGTTTAATCCTTAGAACTCCAATGTTAGCCTACCCTGTTTTGTTGATCGGTATATCCCTTAGTCCATTACTTCATCATTCATAGGGTGGTGTAGCTCTTTAGACGGAGTGGGTTTAGGGTAATGAGAGTCGTAGCTTCTTTAGTGTTACAGCTTTCCCTGGCAGCTTCGTTTGGACCAGCTTTACCGGCGCTGTAGCTACGAGTTTGAGCTCTTTAGAGACAGCTTTGAGTTGCCGTTCCCTCTTCCTTTAGCTCTCGCTCCTGCCTGCATGAAGATTGAAAGCAGTCAGTCGCGCTAAACGCCCTTCGTAATCAGACACCTAGTAACTTATCTTTAGGTGGAATATAGGCTAAGAACTGTCTCGCCTGCTGGATTCCTTCTTTCTTAATGACTTGGGACTGGCCGGTGGCTGCGACAAGGTCAGGGTCTTAAGCCCGACACGGTGGGGTATGCTTTTCGTTTTGGAAGCGGGAAAAGCGACTGCGGCGAGAAGGCCACGCAGCCGATTGAATCCGTACGTGAGGAGATTGGATAGATCAATAGCAAGGAAGCGCTCACGACCTTAAGGGGGAGTCCACGCTGGCTTCAGTCCTCGATTTGGCCGGGGACCGGGCCTGGGGAAAGCGGATGGAAGCCTGACTGAAGAAGAATTGTGCCGATCTAGGGAAACGCCCTTTGGCTCTTTGCGGGGATACGTCAAAGGTCCTCATTCTTTTGGTCCCGGGGACTGACTGTACGAGGGGCCATGGAGGATGCGATTGCAGGATAGTCCTTTTTTCGGATGGGCGCCCCACTTTCTATCAGCTTTATACCACTTAAAGCCTTCCGCTTAGACCATTGATTCGTAAAAAGAAAGAGCATTCCCATCTGTCCTATCTATCGGCGACAAAAGGTGTAGTGTGTGCTAAAGACTGGAATCTCTATTTAGCTGGCTCTCTGACCAGACTGATCGTACCATGAAAAAAGTGGATTGAGAAGTGCAGCTAGGCCGCATAGTCGTAGCTATGGCAAGCTAACATCCCCGAAGAAAAGGGGGAAGGAAGTTTCATGTCCATCCACGATTCGATCGTTGAACCAGACTTCAGCCCTCCCTCATAGACGCTACGAACACACACGGAACATAAAGGCAATCTATAAAGTGAATCCATTCAATCCATCACAACAATCTATTTGCTCATTTAGAGCTTCGTCACGACTACGAAAGAAGTAGCTTCTTCTCTCTTTCTAGCTTCGGATAACACTTGAACCGGACCCATCAAGCAGACAGGGCTCGATAAGTGCCTTCTTTGGCGATAGCGGGTGGAAGAATCTGGGGTCCCAAACTCGCCTTCTTTCTTACGCCTCTTCTGGGAGAAAAGTCCTAAATTGCCTGATATGGTCTCACCGAGATGAATGAGCGCAGACCGTCACCACTTCCAAGTAGTGATGGATATGGCCGTCAATCTCTTTCTTCCTTCCTCTATTTCTTCGATCCAGACTATGGATAAGAATCATCTTAGTAAGCAAGGCTTAGAAGTCGCTTCAGCAAGCGTGGTTGGCAGCCGAGACCGTCAGTGCAGTGCTAGCTCGGGTAGCTACTAGTTAGCAGCTAGTAAAGAGTTCGCTTCCTTAGCAACTATAGATAGGACTGCGGAGAGGGTTTGACACCCAGGACCTCTGAGGGATCGCGAGGAGATTCTTTGGCTAAAGCCCTCCCCGCGCAAAAAACGAGTCTAAGACCAGAAGGAATTCTCGCTTAGTGCGAAGTGCTAAGGTAACCGCGCTAAAGTAGCGAATAAACCTTCCTTCCGTCCGACCGCGCTCATAGTCCATTAAACCTACCATAAACCCTTTCCCTTAGAAATCCTTATTCCCTCCCAGTATTACGCCTTCATCCGACGTACTCTCTTAGCTATAGAGGGGTAAAGAGAGCGATACTCGGAATACGTCCTTTAGTTCAAAGTACTCCACTGAACACAGCCGTAAAGTCTATAAAGGGAATATACGGTTAGTAGCTTCAGCTAAGGAGAAGCAAGCCAGCTAAGCAACTAATCAAGTAAGCTAGAAAGAAAGTTTCAGTCCATGGCGCATCTGGAAAGCGCTGGTTCCGAGCCCAGCTCGCTCTCAGGGCATATCCCATACAGGGCTCCCTCTTAGGTTCCCAAAGAAAAAGAACAAGAGCTACCGGAAAGAAGGGGTACCCACCAACACCAATAGGGGAAGATTCCCCTTTTCACATCTGACTACTATACAGGTCAACATCGACTAAGTTTACCCATAACTTGCACAATAGGGTTGGATGGAGGAAGAGGAGAACTCCAAGACTGCCTGACGAAGTCCTGGAAGCTAGCATGAAGCGTCCACATGTTCTGAAAACGAAAAGGGTGAAAACCCGAGAGCTCTTGTAGAGTACAGAAAACCGCAAGGGGGCTATGATCAGAACAGGTGCGGGGGAGAACATGAGCTCTAACCACATGCCATAAATCATGGAAAGGTTGGGAGATAAGGGATCGATCTATCCTGGATTCAACACTGCCGCGAGTATGTCTACGGCCAGCCCGCGTAAAGCGGTTTCCCGTCGTGGGAATGTGAAGAAGAGAAGAGAACAGTCATTAAGAAATCCCAGGAAGTCGTCACAAGAGGTCCGAAGAGGAAGCACCGAGCTGCGAGACGTTCATGTGCGCCGAGGACAGCATTAAAATCACCTACTACCATGAGGCAGCTGAGATTAAGCCGATGAATATCGGCCCATAAAAGCCGTCTTTGCATGTGGGAAGCATGTGCATACACAAAGGCGATATTAAACCGCCTAGAACACGATTCCAGCTCCAAAACAATAACTTGCTCCGAACGATAAATGATGTTAATGAGAGAAACCTTGTGGGATCGAAGTTTTCTTAGGAAGACCAGAAACCCTGGAATTCAACGCAACAAAATTCATCTGGATCGAAGACCAGAAAGAAGAATGAATATTTTCCAGCGGGACTTTAGGTTCCGCTAAACACAACAGGTCCGGCCGAATAGTATTACAATGCCAACGTAGCATCTTTTTAGAGATATCGTTCCCAATCCCTCGGATATTCCAGAATAAAACGTTCATTGTGAGGTAGGGGGATGCACGTCCCGAACGGGTTTTTTTTCAAGATTCCTTTAGGTGGTGGTAAACGGCGTATATTTGCCATCGGGAATTCTTTCCGTCAGGAGAGGCAGGAATCTAGAACCACTGAACTTCACTGGCCTTGACAGAGGAAGCTATTAGGAGACTGCTCAGACTGAACTAACTAGCGTTTGCAGCCTCTGAGAGTGCCGTAACGGAGCTGCCTACTAGCTACTCAGATAGCAATCCAACAAGCAAACTCGCTAGGAAAGAGATTATAGCTCTAAAAGAGCAACCAGTGCAGGGAATCAAAATCAATGGGAAGTACTAACACTAGGACTCTCTATCTATCCTCAGCTCTTCGATAGCATAAATCTCCATCTAATTCGTTCTAATTCATTCTAGATTGATCTAAAACTACAGGTTTGATCCCTCAGGTAGCTTGCTCCAGAACCTACCGTAGGTAACATCTAGCTACAAGGAACAAGAGCAATAAAGAAGCCTTCTAATACCCTATCTCTCGGCAAGGTTTATCGAAAGGAAGACATCGCACCTTACTAACTAAGTCCTTTACCTATCGAGAAAGACTTTCAGAAGGGACCTACAAGCTGGGTACAAGAAGATCAAAGAATCCCAGCGAGAAAGGAAGAGGGAACGAGCTATCACACGGAGCTAACAACAAGGTGAAAAGAAAGGAATCCAGAAGAGTTTTCTAAATCTCTAGCTCTTTTCAACCAGTGGGAGTGTCTCGAAGAGAGCTTTGGACTCACAGGCGCAGCTTTATGGGGTCCGGAAATTACTATGTTATCTTCCTTTCCGATTGATAGATTGAATGATCTCATTCACATTTATCGTTATATAAGATAACAAAAAAGATGACTCCGAAATGGTGAAATCTCGAAATTGCGTAAGAGAAGCGCATCCGAATCCACGATGAATGGCTGGATCATAGCTCAGAGATCCGAGATAGCTCAGCATGCCCGACTGGAGAGCGACTTGCAGGGGAGCTAACGATCGAACGAAGAAGCAGCTAAGGATCGAAGATGTGCAGCTGAGGAGTGATCGGCTTCTGGACAACTGGTATCTTATCTTGCAAACCTCCGAATGAATGGATACCCGACTAGAAGAAAGGCTTTTTTGATCTACTTTCATAAACGACCATTAAAAGGATGTGTCTTTTCCCTCTAGTCTATTCCTTCCCGTCTGACTTCTTATATATAGCTGTGGCAGCTATTGTTGCTGAAGGAAAGGTGTTAGCCAGAGTTGCTGCATACAACTGGTATGCTCATTGGATGAATTCTTTGTTTTTCCACGGAAGAGAAGGGCAAAGGTCGCAAGAAAGCGATAAAGGCATGGTCAAATCAAAAGAGAAGGTCAAAAGAGAAGTACAGGGGATCTGCGCACGACCGGTCGGCTCATAGCAGTGGGAAGCCAAGGGATGGGCAGCTAAGCACCCTTGTCCGGCCTAACCATCCTTGTCCGGTAAAGGCAGGGGACGCGATAGCCACTCCTAACGCGATAGTCAGTCCAAGGAAGAACCAAGATTTGGACTAGAAGAAAGGCCTTTTAGAGCTCCTTTTACGACCGTATAAAGGATGTGTTTCTTTCCCCGGATTCACTTAAGAGTCGCTGCCAGAGGGTCCTTCTAGTCTAGTCCTTTCCTTCTTATATGCACCTATTGTTGCTAAAGAAGAGACAAGAAAGGTATGGGAAAGAGAGGCCGAAAAGTGGATCTGCTACCGGCTGCTATGCTCCTTGCAGATAGGTGTATGGGGAAGGCCGAAGGTCTGGTGACACTGCCCATTCATTCTGCTTCTCCTGACCTTGTCCTTGTCTTGGAAGAGGGAGTCTTGATGGACCTTCTTCTCCTGACGATTTCATTCTTCTTCTCTTACGAGATTTCCAGTTGGATGATTGGAATCTCTCAAATAGGAAGTCCAAAATCCACTTTCATCGACCGAAGGGGGGACTCATCAAGAATACCGCCCCCTACTTTTGAACAAAGGGAAATACCAGAGTAGAGGGCGAAAGAAAGGGATTTGGAAATCCTTTCCCTAAAGGATACTCGTAGACAAGGGAAGACCACTATTTATATATATACGATATTCTGAAAAGAGATTCTATTCAGAAAGAAAGGATTTGAAATCAACCAAACATCAAAGAAAATTCCTCTACAACGCGGAGGTGAAGCCGACTGATGAGCAGAGTTCGTAGGGGACCGGGGTAGAATCGTCGATTCAATGATCTGAGATTCCCTGAAAGTCATCCCGCAGAAGCAGTTGGGAGAGAAAGATTCCCCTTGCCTGAGCTATTCTTTTAGCAGTGCTTTCTCGAAGGATACTCACTTCTGACCCGCTTTGTGGGGAATTTCTTCCAATTGCCTTGTCCAAGCTGATGGAAGATGCTTACAATTCTTGTGTCTAGGCTTCGGCCTTACCCACCCTTTCGTGGTAGAACCTGAAATGCGCTTCGCACCTCGCCTAGGTGTGCTGCTATTGATTGGTGCCCTATCTAGCCCGTGCTAAGGCAAAGGACTTCTCTTTCTACTTCGCTAATATCTTGAATCAAAACCAAAGATCGCCTTCTTGGCGGTTTTTCTTGCTTACCAAATGTCACACTGCATACCCCCTAGGGTTTCCTCGCTAACCCTAGACTCTGCTAGGGTTTCACACTCTGCTGACCAACAGCGTACATCGTCGGGGCCCTCTCCACCACAGCCATTTGCGCAGCTTTTTTCACGATGCTACAGCTTTCTCGAAGGCATCAGTGTGCGCTGAGGAGATTATGCCGGTGAAAAAGGGTGACTACTATACCATCACCGTGGATGAAGACCTCTATCAGTGGCCTGTCTCCGAATGTGCGAAAACCCTAATAGGAATAGGCCGCTTTCTATTGTCCAAGGGGCAGACAAAGCCTTGAGTCTGGGCTACCTTAGGCAGCAGCTGCAGTCGATCTGGAAGCCCACGCAGCCATGGAAATCTCCCAAGGTAAGGCTCTAAAAGAGTTTGATTCTTTGGAAGATAGGGATCGGATATTGAAACGTGGCCTCGTCAAGCCCGGGCTGTTAACAGGTGATGGGTGCCTTTAGAACAGAACGGCTCAATTGAAGACCAAGCAAGGTTTTTGACTTATCCACCAAGGGAGGAAGCAGGAAGAGTTCATCGACCAAGTGGAGCAGATCAGATAGAGCTTCGGGTCGGTCCTCAACTTGAAATATTTGGCAAGGTTATAAGCTTAAAAACCAACTTTAGGAGCATCGATGGAGGCTAAGGTGGATCAGAGTAACCCTAAACTACAGAAGGCACAGAAGGCATGGAACAATAGATAGGGCACAGAAAACGGTTTACCCACTACACCCCGGAAAACGGGTTTATCCACTCCAAAGCTATTTTGCAGCTCCGATGCTTATCGTATCTGAAGATGAAGGGGTGATCCACAGAGTAGACAGAGTAGGTCAACATTGGATTTCTCTATAGCAAGAACCCTGCCTCATGCACGAGAAAGTTTCTTCCTTTCTCTATTCCATGAGCGAGCTTGGGGCGAAGCATGTCGTCTTCCTTGTTAGAGAACAGGGCGTGGTGGCTGTATCAGGAAGCCTTCTATTGGTCTTAGGCTGACCCTAGCCTCGTAGTAGTGACCGTAGTTATACTGAATGCGCAAGTGAAAGGTATGGAAATCGCGTGCCTTCTTATTTCTTAGGCGTGAGGTCTAATCTTCTTTATTAGCTAGGGTTTGGTCCAGCTTACAGAGTCAATCCAGCTTTGGGCATGAACGAGAACCCGGTATCGGTGGAGTGTCAAGCAATCCTGCTTCGGTAGCAGACTTATTAATGTCAAGGAAATCGCTTCAAGCAATGGCTTTGGATCGACCTGACTTCTTAGAGAGGATTTAGACCAGTGAATTTCACACTTTCCGAAATCCATAATTTTGTATATAAATATACTTTAAGCTTATCCATCCAGGACTCCTAATCTTTCTTTTATACCAGGTATTCATTAAAGCCTACAATTAGCAAGAGTCTAATCCCGTGTTTTCGTTCTTCTTAGCTACTAAGGCGCGGGTTTAGTCTTTAATGACTACACCGACAATGTTCGAATTACTATATGTACTTTATTTCGTCTGCTCCGGTCTCTGCGTGTTACAGGTCCATGGTTAACTCGACCTCTATCTTACTCCCGCTTTAAAACCTACTCCTTATTCAATTGGAACAAACTCCTTCTATGGGTTACGGAAAGAATCCCGAATCCCAAGATACTCCATTAATTGAAAGGTTTCTTTCGTCCGAGAACACACACCACAAACTCTCGCAGTCGATGAGGAAACGTTAGCAAAACTGCATTTCAATAATCCCCGAATCAAGGGCAAGGGAATAGGTCTGGCCTTAACCTCTATGCAAGGAGATCTGACGTATAGAATCTTTCCCTTCAGTTCGCTTATGATAAGCTACACTTTCAAAAGAACTAGCTTTGAATCAATACTTCAGTGATTTGGACAGAATTTCATTCCTCAGAGCTAGCAGATGGCCTGGCTGATGATGGAACTCGCTAGAGGCTAAGGTAAGCTACTATCTCTCTTGACTTATTTTCTTAGTAGAAGTAGCTCTCTTTCCGCTTGGAGAGTGAAGTAAACCCCGGGTGGGGGTTACGAACGTAGAGCTTCTCCTTTGACTAATTAAGAAAGAGTGGAAAGAACTGAAAGCCAGTCGAGTTATTCCTCATTTGGCACTTATGCATATAACAGAGAGGGTATGGAGCCACCGTCGCAGTACAAGACGCTGCCCTTCCTCACATCCCCAGGCCTTAGCCAGAACATGATCTAATTGGTCAAGGAGGTACCACCGGCAGGTTGCTGATACGAAGGAGAAAAGGCAGAGGCAACAGAAGCAAAGGCACGACCGAGACGGAACCGATCATAAGTTCCAGGTGGGAGATCTACTGTGGTTAAAGTTGCCTAAGGAAGGGTACCAACCGCAAGCTTAAACCATAGCGGGACCATTCACTCTGCAAGAGAAGGTCGGGGAGAATGCGTTCAAACTAGAACTGCCCGCCACCCCGTCTTCAATGTTGATCAGCTGAGATTGAAAGAGCCCTCCATCTTGGATGAGGCGGCTGAACCTGAGGTTGAGTTGGAGATCGACGACCTCATTCCTGATCGACAGCCGGTGTTAACCGAAGACCGGCCAAACTAAAGAGAGCCCGAAGAAGAGGGAAAAAGCTCTCTCTACAGAGTAGGGTGGGAAATGTTCTCGCCACAGAAGCCAGGTGGTTCACGGCTGAATAGGTACGGAAGGAGAGAGAATTGCTTTTGTTGAAGAAGCTTAAAAAGAAGCTCTTGCTCATGAATCCCTTTCCGGTGCAGATGAATAAATATGCTGTTTAGCTTGGGACTAGGGCTTGTGATCCTTCTCTTAACGGTAGAACAAAAATAACAAAGGAGCTCTCCTATCCTAAGCAAGCAGCGGAGTCGTAGACCATTGCTTTAATGAAAGACGGGATGGGTTCCTTCTGATCCTAAGCTGTGAACTCATGGTAAAATTCCGAGGTGGGCTTTCCCTTCTCTATGGTAGCATGGTCTTCTCCTAGGGTTTCTCTTGGTGAAGGAAGGGCTACTGGAAGCCTAGAAGGAAAAGAAGTCTGGGCTGGGGAACGAAGTTACTTCCGGATCCGCATTAACTTATTAATTAAGGAGTTTTCCCGACTCTCGGCTCCTCTTGCCTTTGTTCCCGTGCCCTGGTGGAGTCCCATGAACCTTAAACTTAAGGAGCATTCGACTGAGATTAGATTAGTGGATAGCACTTGTTGAATTGAATAAGATGTTCTTGCTCAGAATTAGGGAAGGTGGGATCCTATCTTTAGGAAAAGAAAGGCCTAACGAAAGCTAGCACTCTTTTCAAGCCTATAGCCTATATATGAATTATTCTCAGCCATCCATATGGGAGTTCCCCGCCAGCCTGTGGGAGTGCCACTATCAATAGGAAACAGACTTCTTTCCTCCTTATTCTATCAAACAAGCAATTAAATACCTTAGATATCTCATATTTTACATTATTAATCTAGCATTGGACTCTTACCTGGACTAAGAACACTTCTAGTTCTAACAATACGTTTCATAACGAGCTAAACGTGCTACCGAATGAAATGGTCGAAGGTCTTTTCAGTTCTCCTTCCAATTGCTGCAGTACTAAGGCCAGTTCTTACAGTTGGAGTCCTATCCTAATATAATCCCTTACCAGCCGAGCTTCCCACTATAATATAATAAGCGAGTTGGAGAAAAAAGGTAAACCTATCCAATAGCAGTCCTATGGTAAGCAAGCTCAGGTTCAGTATACATAGGATATGCTTTTTCCTATCTCTGCTCTGGTTCAGAACCCTATAACTAACTAGGATTCCCTGGTAGAGCCATAGATAAAGATTCTTTTGATGTCTTCTCCGCTTGAGAGGGAAAGACGGCTGCTCTGTGAACAACCCTAGTTGCTGGTCCTGTTCCTGCTGCTAACTGCCACCTCTGCTCCAATACATAAAGCAGCTGAAGCTATTGATTGTAGCAGCTCCGTCCCATTCATCACTGCTTTATGTTAAAAAGAAAAGAGCTGCTCCTCTCCGATCTAAGCCCTCTCTCTAGTAAGAAATAGCGTAAGTCAGTTAATCAGGATAGATCGACAGGCCAGCAAAGGCCTTCTACCGCAGCGGGCCCACAGGCCTATGCCAATCTCTTAGGGCAGGTTCTCTTGAATCCGTCTTTCCTAGGTGCGCATCTCCATCTACTAAAAGTAAGGGTGGTTACCATAGATAGATTGGGTCATTCGTAACCGATGCTTTAGCATAAACTACAGCTCTTTCATCAACTACAGCAATATCCGATGTAGCACATTCTCCCTCTTTCGCATATCCGATGCTTTGCAAGCAACCTTGGTGTCAGCATCGTCACTTGAGTCATCCTAGAACAACCCTGCCTATTCAAAAGAAGTACCTCACCTCACTTACGAAGAAGTAGTGGGAGCTGGGCTCTCGATTCAGTTGGATAGCCAGTCTACCTAGGTAAGAGTGACGTCGACCCTGCAGGGTATCCGAGAGGGGCACAATGCAGGCTGGAGATCATCTGGTAAGGAGAATCCCCAGGCTTTAGATAGTTTAGAGGGACTAGGCAATGAGCCCGGATAATCGAATGGAACTCTTCTTTCTTTCAGAACCTTTATAAGGTCATATATGAATAAAGGTTATATATAATATAAACGATCTGACAGGACTCAATGGAGTTGCTTTTAAAGCGAGCGAGTAGTCTTTGCCAAAGTTAGGGGCTGTCAGGACTTAGATAGAAATTTAACAATGAGAGAAGTGTCAGAGTTCGAATAGAAGGTAATGGAGTGAAGTACGTAGCCCTTAGGAAAGTGCACGAGAAAAGGAAAAAGAGTTGTGAGTTTGACTTTCTCTTTTACCACAATAAGCCGTGTAGTTACCGGATCGGGACAAAGAGTCGGTTTAGTCGGAGATAAACAGAGTCAGGTCGATGAACAGAGCCGATATCGACACCGAAATATATCACTGTCTTTGACGCTTCTAGGCAATATGCCATCGATTACCTCAAAACTACTTTGAAATTCAGCATGACATAGGTACCTACTTCCAATCTTCCTTGAGAGCTGGGATAAGTACGGAATTTCACTCTGGTGGAATCGCTTCTATCCTTAGCCCGGTACCGAGGGAGGGCTTTCCGAGACCAATGCTATCAAGAAGTCACTAGACTGACTATTATTGCATCGAGAAAGAGTGAAAAGATCTCCCCTCAATAACTTCTGTTATTCTTATTCTTTTTTGCCTCTCTTTCAACGCTTGGCCACTCGATTGCTATTGTCGCCTTGGAGCCCGCCCTTGGCTGGTTTCACCCCTTCTCTAGTAGCCTTGCCTGCAACCTTGAGAAATTCTTGTGTGACTTATGAATGAAAGGAAATTCCTTGCTTTAGAAAAGAGAAGAGCGCCAACGGCAACAGCTAATTCATCTAAATCAATGGCACGTGGGACAGGTGTTGGATACGGGAGAAGCTAGACTTGCTCTTGTTAGGGAACTCGAGTGAAGAGACAGGTTTGTGTGGCGGATACGTGATCAATGGTTTTAGACTATAATAGGAAAGCTGTGCCTTAGATCCTTTCTTTTCGGAGGAAGCGAAATCGCTACTTTCCAGACCAAGGTACCCCTTGTGACGGTCTTCAACCCGATGTTTTTGTTTACTTATTGATCAGGGATATGCCCTCCTTGCTTTGAGGGAAAGACACTTATAAATGCTTCAAGAGAAGCTGGCTAGAGCGAAAGAAAAAGGCTGGATTATGCGCCAATCGAGGTCGAAGGGGAGGGGAACTTCAGGTGGCAGTGTAGTCTTCTCCAATGAGGGAGGATGGGTGTCGGAGACGAGTAGTTTGGCCACGCCGGCAGAGGAAGTTCCGGCGCCATCAGGTTTGGTGCCGAAGGAAGATGCCAAATCAATGGTGTTTTGGGTTGTGGGCGAAGGAAGGGTTGTTGATAAGGGTAATCAAAATAGGTCCCAAGGATGGTTGAAGGAAGAGGGGTCCGCCGGCGGCAAGAGCGCCGCCGAGTCGGCCGGCATGTTGTTGCACGCGAACTATAGAGTGTTTAGGTTAGAGAGAGATGATTGATTGATAGTAGGATCAATCATGTTTAGTTTCATTCAGGATCGGCATGCCCCAGGTTTGAAGAATTCGATGACAGGCCTTCGCTGCAAAAGATCCCGGAATTGGTAGATTCGGAATCGGCTGGATTGGAGGGAGGGATCCGGAGCCACAAGGATCTTCAACGGGTTCGAAACTCTTTTGATTCCCGCCTGGAACAAAGTAGCTCTGCCCGGGGCCGATCGAATCCTATTTCTATCTTCATGTTCTGAGTGCTGCACCTCCGCATCGAATTAACTCGATAGGGACAAAGCTCAGTGGAAGGCCCGATCGTGGCAACTTGTCAGCTCCTCGGGTTCCAATACCCGTTGCCATAGATTCTGATTACATAGAAGTGTTTGGGCGGATCAATTCCAACTCCCAAAAAAGAACCAAAAATCCTGCTATACTATAATAGGCCTATAAAGGGAATCGAACAAAAAAAGGAAGAGAACTGGGTGCTAGCTCGAATAGAGGGTGCGCAGAAAGCCCTGGCAAGACAGCAATTCATCGTTCCTTGAGAGACTGGAAAAGAAATTAGTGAAGGAATACAATGATATTATGAAAGAAGAAAAGGTGTTCTGGTACCAGAAATCCCAGGTCAGCTGGCTGAAGTTTGGAGATCGAAATAAAAGGTCTTTCCACACTACCACCTTTGTGCGTAGGAGGAAAAGTAGGGCGGTTGCATTAAAGAAGAGCGATGGCACCTGGTGTGATGATCAAAATCAGCTAAAGGATATGGCAGTAGACTACAACAAACTTTTGTACACTGACACCAACGTTGCCGAGCTTAACTCCTCTTTATTTGGTGGCTCTCCTTCCCAACATGCTGAAGAGCTTACCTGTCTTGATAGTCCAATCATCGAAGTTGAAGTGAAGAAGGCTTCAGCATGAAAGCCTACAAGGCCCCCGGGCCTGATGGCATACAGCCGATTTTCTACCAGAAAAAGGGGTGTCATAGGAGACCTGCTGTGGTGGCTGTGGTTAAGAAAACCTTCGAAGAGAGAAGAATTCCTGACAACATGAACAATATCCTTATCACCCTTATTCCTAAACAAGAGAAGCCTGCCGCACTTGCCCAATGTAGGCCGATCCCTCTATGCAATGTCATATACAAGGTGATCGCTAAAGTTGCTGTGAGTAGATTGAGACCCCTGCTGGAGAAACTTCTCTCTCCAAACCAAAATAGCTTCATCCCAGGGAGGGGCACCACTTAGAATAGAGTTATTGTGCAAGAGCTACTTCACACTATGAGGAGAATATGTTCTAAAGGGTCCTCAATCAATGGGTTGTTTCCCGAGCTACTAGTTAAGACCAAGGGGCTTCAGTCTGTAGGTCCAATCCATAGAAGAAGGTAGTCTTAGCCTACTGTCTTTCCTTAGCCTACTAAAGAAGAGCAACTCTCGGAGGCGCTAGTGGGACTATCAGATAGAATGTCTAGTTGGGCAACCCTTTCAAGCCAATCCATGAATAGGTCCTCATTCAAGCAGTCAGAGCTAAGTGCGGATAGGAAGGCCCTTTTCGGGCAATGCTTCAAGAGCTACATTACTCGACTAGTTATGGCCCAATCGAGAACTTCCTTCTTTGATGGGCATATCAGTAGATTCGCCTACAACAGTAGGACTTTCAGTCTGCATTTTCTGAGCTCTCCGAAAAGGAGTTTAGCAATCGATGTTAACTCTAACTCCAGAACTAGATCTCGTGACGGCGAGGCGAGTTTACTCGTAGCTCGTAGCGAGGCGCTAGTATAGCTCGGGGAGTTAGCGGGGAGGCGATCTCGTTACAACGAAACTTGAAGCATGGGCGGTGGTCGGATGAACAGAATGTCCGAGTAAGGAGAACTAGCCAAGCTTCTGAACAAGCGAAGGAATCTAACGCCTAACCATCTGTGAGATCGGAGACTTCGAGAGGCTCCCCAGTCCTCTTTAACGCCACTCTATCGCGGCCCATAGTCTACCTGGAAAACTGTCTCATCTGTAAAGACGTACCGTTCGATAGTGTATATGTATCGATTAAGATGAGGTATTGTTGGAGAGACGTACCCTATGATATGTATATTAAAATACCCATAGGTACTGCTCATAGGATTTATATACCATAAAAGCGTGGTATCCCATGCTTCTAATCTTATTTACCCTCCTAAACTACCTTTCCTTAAGGAAATATAGGAGAGTTTCCAAGTTCCCTGAGATCTTCACTTAGGTATCATATTTGACACGATTTGTGACAAAAGTAGAGTGGTACGGCCCTGCTCAAGTCGCCCGCCTCCGAATCAAATTTTAGAGATCGACCTACCTCTCCCGCCCTTCGATGAATGAATGACACCCACCCGAACCCAATTCAGGTATTATTTTCTTGATACACGTCTTGCTTTTTTTGTTATATTGGGAGTTACTT
>JBBUKS010000067.1:367729-443641 GCA_038050645.1 Hedychium gardnerianum
AGTGAATGGCTCCGAGCCATTCACGACCTGGTGCCGGCCATGAACGACCTGGTGCTAGCCAGCTAGCAGCAAAAGGAGGGAGTAGCTTGGCTCGAAGCCATTCACTCGTAGGGCCATTCACTCTCCCACTCGGCCCTCTCGCTGTCGCTCTCCACGTCGCTCTGCTCGTCCCTTTCAGTCGTTCCTTAGATAGAAAAACCCGCTTCGTAACCTTCGCACTCGTTTACCGCTTGCTCTTCTTATTCATGATTATGCCGTTCGCTGGCATTCCTGGTCAAACTGACTGGGGCCTGGGGGGCGGGCTTGACCCGATTGAAGAGACGGTTGCTGTGTCGGGTGTATCATACATTGGTTGGACTTTCCGAGTTCGGCCTGGGGGTTCGAAGAAGATTAGTTCAATAGCCAAAGCGGACCAGAGAAGGTGAGTTTAGTGACCTGCGGAGATAGATCAAAGAAAACCGAGGCAAAGAAGAAAAGGGAAAAGGCTTGATTGGCTGGTAAGGAAAAGCTCTTAATGAGGTTTCACTCTTACATCTACTTCTCATACGAATAAGAGAAGAGACCGGAGCCTAAGAAGACAACAAGTTCATCCCGGAAGACGGACACGAAGGAGACAGAGATTAGTGAGCGGAGGTGATAGACCCAAGAAAAAGAGGAGAGGCGGAGGGCATACTCAAGATCAGTGACTATAGACCAGAAGCCAATAACTATGGTTATTAGTTGCCGAAGCGGAAGGCTCTTAAAGAGTTGTTTCCGAACGAAGGGAGTAGAGGAATGAGATCTGTTGTCTTAGAAAGGTAGATAGGGACCCGTCTTACCTTTTGTTCAGTGCCCGGGAGGGGAAAGACATCCGTATCGTAAGATGGGTATGAGTATATACTATGATAACTGAGGTCAGTGAACTACTCCTTCGACTGGTGGAGTTCAAATCTGAGCCCTGTATCAGGTACGAAGCTTGACTAACTCCCCGAAAGACTACTCAAACCTTGCTAACAACAGAAAGAGCATTTATTCTGCTCTTCTTCTTCTTCCTTTCAGGATCTGGAAGCTTCTTCACCGGCCGGAATGTTGAACCGATCCAATCTCTTCTCTTGATGAACCTACAAAGCCTTCTTCACCGCACCGACTAAGCGTTATCGACTTTCACCAGCTAGCCTTCGCACTAGGAGTTTCCTCATCTCAGATGCCCATCATAACCTGACAACTAAGCTGCTTGGGTCTTGGGTCTCCCTTGGTTATTCACTAGGATACTTCATAATCGTTTTCAAAGCCTTAATCAAAGTCAGACGATTCTCCGACAAGTAAGGAAGGGCCGAGGTAACGACGGGGTCAGCTATGCCCCCTCTGTTAGAGAACTACCCTCCCCTACTTAAACTTCACTCTACGTTCCTAGTTCGCTGCTTCGATCTCGAATTCATTCAATCGCACCTTTTGGCTTTCGGGTCTGGGCTCATTCTTGAAAGCAGCAACTCCTACACCTACCGCTACTTTAACAGAACAACTTCTGACTCGAGGGTGAGAATAGGATGAGATTGAAAACGGGATCAATCAACATAAAGGGAAGTCCCCTCTTCCGATTTAGCTCTACTCCAGGTATAGCTCTTTATAGGCATGTAGCCGTAGGTGGGAACTCTTCTTTCATCTCAAGCTCCCGCATCAACAGCTTAAATAATTAAGGAGTAAATGCCAGTTTAAAGATAAAGAACTAAGGGTATCGTCAGATAGCTCGAAATGCCATAAGGGCCCCCAAAGAAAATAAGGAGTGCATGGTGTCTTCTTTCCCAAAAAGCTATTCCCTCCAAAGAGGGAATGGAACAAATCCATTCCCTCCTGGAAGGAGTTCATGTATACATTCCCTCCAGCTAGCACCAAGTCGTGAATGGCTTTGGGCCATTCACGACCTGGTGCTAGCTGGGAGAGGGAAAAGAGACTCTAACAAAAGGAGAAACACGGCGTATATCCTTTCCTTCAAGTAATAGTTCTTGTTGGCTCTTATCCTTCTGTGAGTTGAGTTCATTCCATGTGAGTGATCAGAGTTCTCGTGAAGAGAAAGAGTGAAAGTGAAAGTGAATGGTTCCAGTTTCGTACGGGCACTCATTACTATTTAAAGCTGGTACCCTTCAGTGAATGGTTATTCGTACTCGTTCGCGAAACCAATTACTATAAGTACTCATTAAAGGGACGACGTGAGAGGAGTGGTTCATAACTATCTATCGTTTCTGCTGCCCTAACCTTCTGAGGAAAGATTTAACATAAGAATGGAGGCACCACGGCACCACAGGAAGGGAACGACTGAAACTTTGTAGTTGTAGCTCGACCCCCTAGAAAAGAAAATAATACGTTCATGGTTAGAGTCCATATTAGACTGTTGCTCTTGGCCGAGGGAACCGACCATGTCAACTATGATGCTCTCGCTCTGTCCTTCATGCTGGCACGCGCTACTTCCCTTTCCGAACCTCCCTGTCTAGGTCCTGCCGAAAAACACTGAGAATGATTGACCATCCATCCCACTCAACTAGGTACGTTATCGGATGAATCGGATCGGGAAATGGATCGAACCGCGCGAAATGGTCGCCTCGGAATACAGGGCGCAACAGAACCAAGGTTCTTTGTTGGCGTGTTGCGTAACAAGGGCAAGAGGGCGTTCGCCTACTTTCTTTGATAGGCAACGCATTGCAAGCAAAGAGAGCAGAGAGCTTACCGTTTCGTTTCTTTCTATTAGAGTAGCAGTCGCGAGCTTGTTGTAGTCGGTCCTAAAGGGAGAACCTTGCTGCTTACTTGCAATATCCCCGCGTCCTTGCACGGCTCGTTTTCTTCCTTCTCTCCCTTCCCCCTCTCCCCAGGGACCGACCTTTTGGAGTATAGCCAAGTGGTAAGGCATCGGTTTTTGGTACCGGCATGCAAAGGTTCGAATCCTTTTACTCCAGCCACTCGGCCTTTAAAAGATTCATTTTGTCCTCGTCCCCCAGTCGTGAATGGTTAGAAAAGAGTGAATGGAAAGATCTTTCTACGTTTTGAATAGAAATTTCATTCACGACTATTAAATCAATATGCAAGACCATTCACTCTTTTCTTTTTCTCACCATGAACGACTGTCGTTTTCCTCCGTTTGTTGCTTGTCCGGTCCGGTTTGAGAGTCTCTTCTGTTCCGGTAGCGAATGTTGCTGCTTTCCCTGCCCGTCGAGTACTACTCAAAATTCCCGGCAGCTTAGGCATCCGGTCTTCCTGGGTCTTCTTTCGTGTCTCCCGAGTCTGAGGTAGGTTCTTTTTCTCCTAATATTGGAGCGGAGCCTGCAGCTACTGACTCTACCGGCACTTCAAACAAGAATAAGTACGCGGAAGCTTCCACAACCCCAGACCGCCCGGATCCCACCCTTGTTAGCTCAGCTGCGGGTAAAGGATTAAAGGGAAAAGAAACATAAGGAAAGGCTACTACCGACTCTACCGGCAACCTTGAATATGCTGTTTACCCGGTGTGATAGGGTTATTTTCACTCTACAGGTCACCAGCTTCCAGCTAATGTATATGAATTTGTAGTACCTGACTCGAACTCTGAACGAGAAGCCTAAGCTGCCGGCATTGCTTTCAATAGTCGATCATGGCACCCCGAACTGCAGCTGAGCGTAAGAGGGCCGAGTGATAACGACGGGGCGACGTGGGAGGGCTCGCAATACCGTAATTTAGGGATAGAGTTGGAGTTCATGGGGCGAGTGATAACGACGCGGTAGTTTTGTAGAACGACTACGGTATGCAAGTCCATGAAGATATTCGACTGTAGCGGTTGAGACGACCGAAACTACTGGGAGGGCTCGAGCGCAATTGATTTAATAGTATCATTGGAGAGAGACGTTAGTGCTCGACCATATAATTAAGGGAGAGAGACGACCGAAACTACTGGGAGGGCTCGAGCGCAATTGATTTAATAGTATCATTGGAGAGAGTATCAAAGGGATATGAAAGACTTATAACTAACCCAATCATGATAGGAAAGAGGTGCACAGAAGGGAGAGAAACTCTGAATGAAATAATGGATCCTTCTTATCCTTATTAAACTGAAAAGAGTAACGCTGAGTGGTGTTCTTGGGTATTCGTTCTAGGTGTCACTTTATCGGCACTCAACCAAACCTTCGCCGTCCATGGCATTGCTCAAAGTTAATTCACAGAGTTCATAGGAAGAAGGTACGGAGCCTCCAACCAAAGCTACAAAGAAAGAGATTCCCTGTAACCCTCATTAAGCTACCCCGCACCAGCAACATAATTCAATATGTGCTTATAGGTTGCTCTAGTCTTTTGAACGAATTGAACCCGTGGGTCGAGCGTATAAAGTTTCTCTCGCGGAAGCTCCTTCTTGTCTGCTTCCTTCCCTCTTTGAACTCCACGAAGCCCCCGTCGTTATCACTCGGCCCTCGCCTCCACACCAGTCCTCCGCCTGGCACTATTGGTTATCCACTGGCACAAGCCCTCTCTACCGGAATCTCGTACGTAAGCACCTATCTTACTTGAATGGTGGAGCTCGCCTGCCCTATGCTTCCCGGGCAGAGATCTAGGTCAGGTCTTCCCGCTCGCTTGCCTTCGCTGACTCGACTGATGGAAGGTATTGAATCCCAGGCATGTTGGTCGTCTTACCCGGGACAGCCGAAGACGGAGCCGCTCCTTTCTTCTATTTTCTCTTCGCATTCCTTAGCCTCACTGCACCTACTGTGAAGAAAGAATGGCATGCGAGCTCCCCACTCCACGGTACGAAATAGACCCGACCACAGACTCTTCGTAGTGGAAGGCCCACGGAGCGGTACTCCCCGCTGTCTCGCTGCTCCACTGCTTCTAAGGCCCATTCTCTCGCAGCCTACTCTGAATGAGTTGAGTGCCGGTCGCATAGCTCCGGATTCCTTAGCCTCGCCACCCTGTGCTGTGCTATTTCAGAACCAGACTACAAGAACCTAAGAAGGGAGAGGTCCCGCTCCCACTGCCAGCTCGGCCTGTCCAACCGCAGTCGATCAGAGCTCCCCGAACTCATCTATCTCATTTGAACTTCACTCCTTAATTTCTTTATTATATTAGAGAAGCATGGCTAATATCACCTTTCCATCTTGAAGAGACTTCGCGCACGCCCGGGCACCATTTCCTCCAAAACCAACCTACTTCTTGAAGAGACAAAGCCAGGAGTTCCGAGCCAGACTTGCGTCAGAGCCAGACGAACACTCCACTCCGCCCGGGTTTCTTGTCCTTCTGATCCGCCTACCCGAACGATTCAATTATGAAAAGCATTCCTTAGCCTTCTCACCGATACCGATGCGGCTACCTTCTCGCTGCTCAGCGCTGGTAGCTAATAGTCTCTCAAAACCAATAGTCGCTCAGTCCTTGACTATGTATGGATTCTGTCCCGCCTATCTTCTTAACCTGCCTGACTCTTAGCACCGCTCCATGGGCTTCCTTTGACCTCCGTACAAGAACCTTTGATCTCCTTCTCGCAGCTCTTGAACTCGGGCACCGTTTGTTTCGGATAGTCTCCCTCCCTACTATGGATATGAGTCTGCCAATATAATATAATATGGTAGGTAGCCTCTGCCTCACCGCTGCTATTCCGAGTTGAGTTCTTTGTGAACCTCCAGCACCTCACTTACAAGTCTGGTTCACTCTGATTCGCTCCTATCCTTTGCACTCGTGAACGAAAGCTGGCTCACTGAAGATGATTAGTCTAGCTCGGCCTGTCAAAGCTTCGAAAAGAATAGAAATAGATAAGAACAAAACAATTTCACTTCACCCCGGTTATTCATTCCACTCGCTGGTCGGCTCACCAAAATAGTTCGCTAGTTCCTTCGCGGAGCACCTTACCCGGTTGTTGGTTTGCAAACGCTCAACGAAGCCCTTTCTCGAGTCTCTTCTTCACTTTCTTCGATTGATTCTGTAGCTTCGCATTCAATGGTACCGCAGAGTGGGCAATTAAAGAGATGGTTCATTGGTGGAGGTCGGCTCTACTATTTATATATTATAATGACTTTGCCTATGGTTTCACTCAGTTGAGCTTTGAGTTCCTAATCTACGCTACCCTTTCTCAGATCATTTTAACTGAACTCCGCCAATTCTCTTATCTTACTTGAATGGCTAATTGAATGATTTCTTTGATTGCAGAGATCACGCTTACTCAATAGCTCAACTGTTGCTGTTTGCCCAAGCTCTGATCTGAGACCCGTACCGCACCTCGTCGATCGCATGCCCTTCCTGGACTGGATCGGATCCCGCATGCCCATCAAGATCTTGACTTAGTTCTCACTCGGCTACGCAACCTAGTTGGTCTGATTGGTCTTTCTGGAACGTAGCCTCGTAGATCAACTCTGCGTCGAATCTTTAGCCTTCGTCACCGACTGCGGCTTTCCTTCATTCAAAGACTTCGCTGAACCGTACTTCCCAGTCTGACTTTCACTCTGACTTGCTCTCTTATTACTTGCTCGCTCCTTTCACTCAGTTGAACCAGAATAGGAATAGAATAGTAGAGTAGTTGACGTAGATTAGCAACAGTTACAAGAAATATCCAACATCTGATCCCTGAACAAGGGCACGTAATCGAGCGAGTGAGTGCAACTACTGCAACTACTAGAATATATAAAGGAATGATTCGACTGAGCTTCCCAACGATAGGTCGGCGTAGCACCTAAGCGAGACAGTGAGCCCTTCCTCTCAGTGCCAATCAGCTTCTCCGGCGCATACCTACCGCGGAATGGGATGAAAAGACTTGAGTTCAGGTCGAGCTACGAAAATCAATAGAACAAGACAAATGTTTTGAAGCGACCTAATTGAAGTGAAGGGCCGAGTAAGCGTCTGAGAAGAGAGACAAGAGAACTATTGAATTAGACTCTTCATCTGTCTTTGTTGACTCAGCAGCCAGGGACAGAGCTCCGAGTCACGCGAGATTTGATTGCTTCAGATGGTAAAGCAGCTAAAACCTTGTTGGATGGGCCGAGTCCTGGGCCTGCTTCGGTCTTGTCAAAGTGGACAGTTGGCATGGTTCGGTCTTCGGGACGATGACTACCTTTCTCCCTCTCCGCTCGCTCTCCTTATATAATAGGAGTGAGCGCATCAAAAGCATTCCATTCCGGATCTTCTGTGAATTGGATTGTTTTGTGAAATTCTTTTATTCAATTCTTTTCTTCAATGAAATGATTTTGTTCAAAAAGGAGTCACTGTTGTAAATTTGGCTTTTCGGGTAGTCTTCGGAGCTAGGCCTCATGCCAGGTGCTCTGCGAATCATGGATCCGGTTCACCAAGCCATCCATCATCTAGAATTTGATAGCTAAGTTAGCGAAGAGAAAGCACGGACAGGCTCTGTTCGTGGAGAGGCAGACGGGACGAGTGAAAGGACGCGAAGAGGAAAGGACGCTACGGGAGACCCCTATCCCGGGCAGACGAAGCCTCATCTCCAGGCTAAGCAAACTTCTCCCTTCCCGGAAGAGAGAGAGCAGGCATCAGGAGCGTCTGAGGCAGAAGGAAGAGAAAGACAGAGCAGAGGACCAGGCACCAGGCTATGCAGAGTCTTCGGCTGGCTTAGAAGAAGGACGAGAGCCGACCTCACGCCTTGTCAGATGGACCAATGAATCACGACTGCGAGGTGCGGGGACCGGAGATCCCAGGCAGATCGAGATCACTACGTAGAGGCAGGAAAGCGGAGTCGGTTTAGAAGCGCAGGAACGACGGCATCACTGATCGACCTAGCATAGGAAAGAAAAGCTTCCCACGGTTTGCAAAGAAAGAAAAGGAATTGCAGAGATCTAAGTTTTCTTCGGATTGCAGAGATTGCGCTTCACCAGTCTTCACTGATTGCTTTGATTTGATCTTTGCAACACTGAAATCCTTTGTTTGAATTCATTACTTTTGAACTGGTGACACGAAAATCTCACTTCTTTCATCTACAAAGCCCGGAGTACAAGAACCAGATCACTGCTCTGCCTCTCAACAACTAAACCTTTTCCGCACGCCCATCTATTAGAGCTGGTCTTTCCTCCTCTTCTTCTTTCTGACCTAGCTTTCCAGCCCTAGCTATAGTTCCAACTCCAGCCCTAGCAAGAGTTCAGTTCCACCTAATCCCCAATGAGTCCTGCCCGCCCGCTCACCACGACAATCAGACTGAACTTAGGCTCGGGAAGCAAGATCAGAGAGAGCTCTTAGTGGGGCAGGCAGACAAAAGAGAATGGAAGGAGCCGATCGGCCAAGAGAGAAGAAATTAGCGCACTGTGGGACTAGCAGGCATAAGCGCAGTGGGACTAGCAGGCATAAGGTGGGACTAGCGGGCATAGACTCAATGGCAGTGGGAATCCCTTCTCATCAGTCAACTCATCCGTGGGAGGAAGCATGGAGTATCTAGCCCGCATAGTGGGTTCATCACTCATAGGGAGGGGAGGAAGGACAGTGACGTAGACTACCTGAATAGGAAGGTGTCTCGTAATGCGTAGAATGGGCTTGGATGGGCGGTGCTATACTATAGTGGGAAGTCAACTTGGCTAGGCAGTTTTTTCGATAGTGGAACTGAAGTGACCGCGATAGTGGTACCGTGAAAGGTAGAATGTGCCTAACCGATCCAGTGAAGCAAATTTGAATTCCAGGGACATGGGCAATGGAATGGGAAGCGTCTTCAGTGAACTTGGCTAGGCCAGCAATATAGGAAGCTACCCCGGCTTCGCACTCAACGTAATGCTTTCTCGTGGACAAAAGTCTCTGTCAAGGGACTGAATTTAGATCCGTTCAGCGTTTAGACCCGTTCCGAATCTAAGTAGGCTCACTCTCAGGATGGGCTCAAGTTCTTTATTAAGTAATACGAGTGATGACATTTAGTCCTCCCTCCGTTCAGTGCCTTAGAACGATTAGTGAATTTATCTTCTTATGGTCCAATTCTTGTCAACAAAGATTATCAACGTCAACTATCAACTAAGAAAAGAAGACAGAGAGGAGTGAACGAATTGACCAATCACGGATCTACTCTTCATGGGTTCGATAAAGGTGTGCCCAGGTCTAATCACTCGTCCCAGCTCACCGGTCTAAAGTGCGATCTTTGCAATCCACAGCTGACCATCTGAAGCAATAACAGCGAACGAAAGAGCTTTGGACAAGGCGGAGAGGCAAGTGCAGCTAGCCAAAGACTAGATCATAGGTGCGGAGCGACAAGTGAAGCTATGCGAGCCCGCAAAGTTGAGCGACAGCGAGCGCGGAGTTGAGCGAAAAGCGAAATCTCTGCAAACCTGGCGAAGCGATAGCGGCAGAGTTGAGCGATAGCGAGCGCGGAGTCAAGCGACGCAAGGAGCGCGGCTCCGTCAAGCGCAGCGGCAGAGTGGAGCATAGCGACATCTCTGCAGTTCGGAGCGCGATCTCTGCAATCCATTTCCAAAGCGCGCGCAAGCTAAGAGATCTTTGCCATCCGCAACAGTTGAGCGAAGCGAAATCTTTGCAAACAACGTGATTGAAGCAATCAAAGAAATCCTTAATTCGGACGGGAACTAGGTTGCGTAGCCGAGTGAAAGGACCCGAAGTCAACCAATTTCAGTAAGCCTAGCTCTACGTAGCGGTGCAAAGTCATCACCGAAGCGAGGCACGGTAGCGAGACCTGAACTCAAGTGACTATGAAGGCTCGGAAGAGCGGAGCAGAATATAGACCTCAAGTGAATGAAATTAGGCAGAGCTAGACAGACCTTCCTTCACTTCGAGTGCGAGTGGAGCCTAGCCGCCGACCCCGAGCTCCTATCTTTTCCAAATAGTTGTTGCGCACTTTCTTGCCCCTATTCCGCTTCGCTTCTTTTCTTGACTTTTCTTTGTCTCAATGGTGTGCATAGATCTCACGAGGGACCGGCACTCAACTCAAGAGAAAGAAGGTGCGGTCAAATGCATGCCATCGGTCTAATCAGTCGAGAGATAGCTTGCTTGATCCGGAGTTGGTTTGAGGCCCGGTAGTGCCGTCAAGAAAGAAGAAGAGGACAAAGGGGGAGGTAGCGCTGTCAAGCTGTCAAGAAGAAGGGGAATCTCACTCCCACTCCCAGTTGGGCGGCAGAGTGAGTGCAAGGGCTAATCGGAGGGCTTTGTAGATTCATAATAGAATGAATGGTTCTTGTTCGGGTCGTCTCCGGAGGCTAAGGCTTGACCAATGCAATGCAATGGGAGACCCCTGTCCCGGTCAGACTCATCCGCAGAGGACTAGGTGGAGCAGAGGGATGGGCTCAGGTTTCACTCTCTTCGCTGGCAGAGCAGAGAGACTCAAGAATAGTTGTTCAGAACTGAACAATACAATAGGGGTAGTCTTCCCCAGCTCAAGAGGAGGTTCGACCATACTCTAATAGGATGGGCTCAGGAACTGAGATGAAGGCTTAGAGGAGCGAAAGAAGCGTTCAGTGCCAGCGAGTCATGCGAAGGAAAGCCGACTCATAAGGAGCAAACTCTTAATTAAGGGAAGGACAGAGGGAATGAGAGGTCCTAACCCCTAGTTCAGTGGGTTTCCATGGAATGTTTCGGACTCGTATTTCGGACGTGCTCTAATGCCTACGTGCGCGATCTCTGCAATCCGAACTTTCAACAAAGCAATCCTAACAACGTAGTGGAACGAGCCCACCAAAGTGAAGTGAGTGCGATTGCTGCCCACCAAAGAGCGAACCGTAGTTGAACAGAAATGCTGTTGAACAGAAATGCTTTCCGAGCCTCCTAGAGCAGAGAAATGCTTTCCGAGCCAGAACAGAACTCCGTTGAACAGAAGCCGACTCATGAAAGGAAAGGAGCGAGCCCACGAGCAGTGAAAAGAGAAAGGAGTTGGAGTTAGATGCGAGATTAGTTTGCGGATGCACGGGTTCGATGGAAGCCCTCCCACTATGTTTGAGTTCGACCGGTCTTAGTAGAGTTACGGTCAGTGACGAGGATCAGTTTCATTCAGTATTCGGTTCAATGGAGGGCTCATTCCCACTCTCCCCTATCTATCTACCGTAGAGAGATCCTTCCCAGGTGCTAGACCATCCATCACTCAACGGTGGTGAATGTGAATCCCATGGAGTTCCCTCGGCCTCTCTTCTCTTTTGGTGATTGGAGGTCGGTGCTAATTTGGAGCCAAGATGGGGGAAGCGTATCCGGATCCTTTCTTTCTCTTCCCAGGGTCTCACTCTTTCGGGCAGATCAGCCGGACAGAGAGGACTGATAGGAATTGGATGGCATGACTACCAGACTCCCCCGTGTGAGGGTGAGGAGGCAGTCTCTTCCCCAAACCTACCCGGGGGACACATGACCCACTGAGGGATGCGTAAGTAGGAGCCAGCGAGTGGAGTGAAAGGAAGATATAGGGACAGATGCACTGAGCCGACCAGCGAGTGTGAGCTATTGACAGAGGGACCGTAGCGGAGAAAGGACCGACTCGAGCCAGCAATGAATGGAGCGACGGGAGTGCTAAGGCTCTATATAAAGATCTTAGGTCAGATCGTCCATCAGGGGCCTATTAGAGTAGGCGGAGAGAAGGATTCCACCCTCTCATTGCCATAGAAGGAGCGATTGAAAGGAGCCGACCATTAGGCAGTTTAGTAGTTGTGCTCGCATAAGGCAATTTCGAGCGACAGCGACGTGGTTTTGCTCGTTCGTTCTAATCTAAAGTTCAGCGGTTGGCAGAGCCCGTTTAAATCAGCGGTGTGCTCTCGTATGTGGTAGACGGAGCTTATTCATAAGTGAATCGGTAGGGGCACTAAGCGGTAGGGTCAGAGGGGGAGAGCAGCTACTCGTGAGTTCTGCGGTGGGCGATGGACAGTTTCCATAGTGGTTCTTATTCGTAAGACGGCTTATATTTCTTTCTTTATTACTTCCCTCGAGATGAGGTTTCTTACTCGAAATGAGGTCGGCGAAGCTTCAACACATCTCAGGCCTCGAATGAACTCATGAGCTGAACGAAGACAAGGATAGGAGCGGGCAGGCAGAGAAGGGGAAGGACGCGTGACTGTAGAGGTAGCAGTGAAAGGTCGAAGCGTAAGGAAGGAGTTTCTGTCTTACGCCATCCATGACCTGCTAAGGAAGTTCTGTTCTTCCTATTAGGTTCGGGAGATCGGTCAATGGGTAGCACGGGGAAATAGGAGAGTAGAGGAACCACTCTGGCGTAGCGCGATCTTTGCAATCAATCGGAGGGCTTTTCATATTTCATAAGAGAATGGGAAGAGAAAGAAGCAAGAGATTCATTCTATTAAAAGAATGTATAGTTATGCCGGCAAGAGAAAGGAAAGGCACCGACACCAGTTCATGTGGCTTCGGAGTCGCACCGAAGACTCCCTTCTCACCCTCTTTATTTAGCTGTCGCTTCCCCTCGTAGTCGCGTGAAGATAGGTTGGCTGGTACTCGCACCTCTCCTACTGGGAATAGTCCCTCGCTTCGCACCTCTCCTACTGGGATGGGAGTCTCACCCGAACGAATTCTTATTTAAATTGAACCGACCTCTGCCTCACCGCTGCTATTCCGAGTTGAGTGAAGATAGTATCCCGAGTAGTGAACGAAGAACGAAGACCCGTCGTTACCTCGGGCCTCACTGCTCCTCCGATAGGGGACTCAGTTCTCCACTATTGAAATTCACTCTTCAGTCGACGGAGCCGTCGTTTCACTCGGCCCTGACTTTAGCAATAATGGTCGGCTCGCTCATGGGCCTATCAATCTAAGGTCTCCCCGGCCGACCTCCACTCACCGGCTACCAGTCCGAGGAAGATGAGTAGGCATAGCAGCAACCCCGTGTTAGCCTTCCGTTCTCTCCCGCTTACTAGCCTCTGAGCTCTCTAACTTAACTAAGCCCTCCTAACTAAGCCAGGGACTAATTTGGGAAGTTCCTCCCATGCACCTAAATGACTGTAGTGCCGGACCGTCCATGTGCTGTCCACTGAGAGAAGGAGTCCACGTGCTGTCCAAACTGTCCACTGAGAGAAGGAGAGGCGAGAGAGAGAGCATGGTGAGATAGGCAGGGAAGAGGCATGCTTGATCCTGGATAGGCAGAGAGCAGGCACAGGCATGCTTGCTTGATCATCTCCCGGCTGTCCGAGCTGCTGTCCTAGAGATGGTTCTCAGTCGCAAGAGATGGAACCCGGGCTCTGGAGAGGAGGCGTGCTGATCGATCTTGCTCCCGAGGTCTGATCTTTCTTCTTTAAGCGTCCTAATCCTAATGGTGGGCTCGGCTCGCACTTAAGATTCAAGTCTGCTTGCTCTCGGCTCGCTAATCATTCTCTTCACTCACTATTCTATTGTTCGCGGACTTAATGGTGGAGACACTCTGGTCAGCGAAGGCAAGGTAGAAAAACCCACTCCTAGGTCAGACTGACTATCATTATATATCGCGGTCGGTTAAATTCACTATTCATGCATGAGCTTCGGCAGGACCGGGGCATCATCCCACGGTGCCTAAAATAGCTGAGTTCCTCACTCGCAATCAATAGTCGCTCCGCATCTTCTCGCCACGTCGCTAGAATGATAATAATCGCTCGTCCCTAACAATACAAAACACTCTCTCTCTCTAACAACAAACAGATACAAGATACAAAAAACAGATAACGACTCTCTCTCTCCCCAGCTAGCTGGAGACGAAATATTTAGTTAGGCTCGAAATGCCATAAGGGAATTTGAGGGTATCAAAGATAGGCTCGACTGATTAAGGTTAGAGTGAATGGCCCGTAGAGTGAATGGCTCCGAGCCATTCACGACCTGGTGCCGGAAATTTCCATTCCCTCCAAGAGTGAATGGTCCTTTACCATTCACTCCTGGTGTTGGCACCAGGAGTTCATGTATCCATGAACTCTTGGCGCTGGGGTATCAAAGATAGGCTCGACTGATTAAGGTTAGAGTGAATGGCCCGTAGAGTGAATGGCTCCGAGCCATTCACGACCTGGTGCCGGAAATTTCCATTCCCTCCAAGAGTGAATGGTCCTTTACCATTCACTCCTGGTGTTGGCACCAGGAGTTCATGTATCCATGAACTCTTGGCGCTGGGGTATCAAAGATAGGCTCGACCGGAGAGTGAATGGCCCAAAGCCATTCCCTCCAGCTAGCTGGCACCAGGTCGTGAATGGGGGCCATGAACGTATTATTTTTTTTTTCTGGCCCCCCCAAAGAAAATAATACGGGAATGGAATACCATTCCCTCCTGGAAGGAGTGAATACATTCACGACTTGGTGCTAGCTGGAGGGAATGTATACATTCACTCCTTCCAGGAGGGAATGGAATTCCCTCTTGGTGCTGGGGCAGGGATTAGAGTGAATGGCCCGTAGAGTGAATGGCTCCGAGCCATTCCCTCCTTCCAGGAGGGAATGGAACACATTCCCTCTTGGTGCTGGGGGCGAGTGAGAAAATCAAATAAGTATTGTATTCGACGCGGTTGAGTTATAGTGCGACTTGTCAGACATATTGAGTCATATGGAATTTACCCTCCCCCGATCGAGATATCCTCTGTTTCGCCCAAGAAAGATTGTATTGGGTGAAGCATCAATCATTCGGAGCGTGAAGTGCAATTAGATCAATTTCTCTTTTTATTTGTGGGATCCATATTATCAATTAGGAAGATTTATGGTTCACTTGGAAAAACAAAAATAAAGTATCCAGGCTCCGTTTAGAAAATACCAAATTGGTAACTAATTGTATATATATCTATATGTATGATTATGACTTGTATTATAAAGTCTTCTTCTCCTCTCTATATAAGATAAGTGACTATAAGTTTCAAACGTCCAACCAATAACCAACGGAATAGCATGATTCATACATCAAATAGTTGAGTTGGGAAAAGACATTCAACGAATTGAAAAAGAAAAGAAGTGGTACGCTCATATCGGATAACTTGAATGTATGACTTATTGCCCTTAGGTATCATGTCAGATGTTAAATCTTTATGATAGAATAGAGAGCAGCAGCGGGACTCGGATAAGAGCATCCGCCCATCGCCTATCCAAGAAGGGTAGCGGAGGCGCTGTCACGGGTCTTCAGTCCTTATAGAGAGAGATTCCGAAGCTTGAATCGCTCCTACTATTGTTGTAAGAAGTTTCTAGAGCGCATCTACACTTTGGAGGATAACCTGCGATTGCATGGCGAACTGATAAGTACCCATCGAACTCGAGTAAAGGAGCTCATGACTATGAGCGGTGATCGTGGCATTGTAGTGGAGCGAACGAGAGCAGAGAATCGTGCCAATCACTGGAGACCGGTCTAGCGTATGGAACCATGGCTCAAGTTCAGGAATCCGAGTGGGAGACGAAGAAAAATAAGTGCTTTCAGGCTCGTTCTCGCTTCGTTCCTCTTTTGCCTCGCTGCTCGCGAAGATCTCTCTCCCTTCGCTTTCTGAATTCAAAAGATGAAAAGAATAGTGAATTCGACTTCGCTTCAATGAGATCATAGTGAGATTGTTCTTTTCACTTCTCTTTTCGGTCTATCTGATCGAATTCAACTTTGATTTTCGTCGTAGTCTTCGGAGCGAACTCGAGTGAGGCAGAGCAGACTAGGGACAGGACCAGGCCTACCCAAGCCGATCGGGGACAGGCGAAGCTCCGGGCATCACTCAGGGAACTTCCTCTTGGCCATCCGTCCCGACACTACTTGCCCGATATGCAGCTTGGCTCCATCTGGTTATCCGATCCCATCCGAGATGCTTTTCCCATCCGATCCGAGCAGCTTATCCAATCCATCCGGGCTGCCCTGGTTTCCTCCATCCAGGCCTAAAGTCCTTCCAAGCTTGCTGGGCGATCCACTCCGGGCTGGTCCCACTAAGAGGCCGGGCTCCTAGTTCCCATAGTTGCCGCTCAAGGCATGGCCGAGTCCATTCAACCCCACTCTGGTTCTGTTCTTTCCCGCTCTCCGATCCTGGCTAGCAAGAGATGAGTACTTTATTGTTGTGCTCGTTGCTTCGCTTCAATTGTTGTTCGCTCCTCTTCTTTCGTTGCCATGGAGCTAGACCAGTGAGCCTTGACCGATATAGCAGACCAGAAGAATGAATGCCTCTTTCAAGGGATTCCGAACTTCCCAAAGAATGGACGAGGAGAGTAGGCGGCTGACTCTTGTGAGGCTAGGCACTGAGTGAGCTCTTAAGCATGGGAAGTGGTGGCATCAGATCCAGAAGCCCTTACCTTGAACCGACAAGTGTAGCGCAAGCGCAACGCGGCAGAAGAAGATTCACGGCCTTTCTTTGGTCCTACCAGAGCTCAGATCATATCTATCTATATTGATTGCTACTAAATATATATATATAAGGTCTGTCCCGCCTCATCGAATGGCAAGACATATTGGACCAAGCGAGCGGGATGAGCGAGCCAACCATAAAGGAGATGGCAAGTTGAACCAGCCAATTGAAGCGATAGCGGAATGCGGCAGCCGCGAGCCAACCTTATATGAACAATCCAATCCACACTACCCCCGTTCTATCAGATCCTACTACTGAAGTAATAGTCGGGAAAGAAGAAGATATAGAATCAAAGTCCATATCACGCTTACTAGTCAGAATCTTGAGTACTTAACTATACTATACTTTTTCTTTCATTGTTGACATAGCGAAGTCGAAGAGACAAGAAGCAATGGCAAAACTCCCTACTTGATTCACTCCAAACCTCACTCCCTACTTGATTCACTCCATCTATGGGGCCATAGCTGTAGGTACGTGAGCACTACTTCTCACCCGGCCCATCCGATCTTTCTGAATTCATGAATCCTGACTCGCTTGCTCGCTTCACTTATTAATGATCTTCGGCGGGTCTGATCTTATGAAATAAATATGATGATTCGGCGGGAAAGACAGACCAAGCGATCTCATGCGAAGTCGAAAAGCGAAGTCGAAGCTCGTCATAACATCCCTCAGACTAGTGAGATGAAGAACCTCTACCACTGGCAAGAAAGAGATTCGGTAGAGGAAGACTGCCCCGTAATGGAATCGCTGGATTCAGAGTCGAGGTGTGGAGCGACTAGATCGAATGCACCATACTCAAGCTTCTCACTCTGATAGCGTAGTCGTGACTATGCATGCTTCTCTCCCTATACATATCTATCTGGCGCTTGGCTGGCTCTCCGTTATCGCTTGGAGTACCGTTTCGCAGGCATAGTACCCAGTATTGCTGACTGGGGATTGTGATAGAGGATTAGGGGACTTCAATGCTTGTGGTAGACACACGTGAGAGCATCAATCCTTTATTTGCGACTTTTCTTTTAGCGGAGCTAGATTCATTTCTGGTAGCCGTGGCTCTTTTTCTCTGTCCTTCCTATTATTCTTTCACTCTTCTTATGAAAGGAGCTAGCCGACAAAGCAGTGCCTAGTATCCGATCAAGCTTTCTAAAATCAAAGTAGTACGGGACTAGCGGTAGCAATAGCAACGGTGACTGGCAGAGAGTGGATGAGAATGGACGCTCATGTCTTCGCTCACGTTTATTATTTTATAATATCCATCTGGCTTTACCGCTCCCGTTGAGCTGAGCCTCCGTCGGCTTTCCTGTTCAGTCGCTTCTCTTTCCGATGTCGCTCCAACTTCGCGTCGCTCTGCTACGCTCCTCAGTTCAATTCATTCAATCTATTTATATTTCTTTCTTATCACTCATGTCATGAATGTCATGCGCATCTCGGACTGAGGGAATGAATGGAAGAGGAAGAGAACATTCTTCATGCCCATCGAGACCTATTTCTACGCCTTTGCCGGACGAGTCTGCCAGCGAGTTCAACTATGTGCTATTCAGTTACGCGGCCTATCTATTCATGCCTATCTTTCATGCCCAAGATCGGGAGCCAATGAAGAGGCGGGCGAGATCAGGCTATTTCATGCCAGTGATCGGGAGCTAATGAAGAGGCTTAGTGGAATAGGCTAGATTGGGAAGGGAATGCATTGGGAGATGCAGGAAGGTTGAGTCCGAATCTCGATCCTACTCTTTTCAGTCACTTAGTTTATTATTTATAGTCAGTATATGATGAATGCCTCTCTGTATGCCCATCCACTAACGGATTCCTACCTCGCTGGCTCGTGAATGTGCCAATCCATAGCAGTTGGTTGCAGTCGTCATTCGGTTCCGCAATTAGCTACTACTGAAGAGAAAGTCCGATAGTTGCTTATTGATATGAGTCCAAGTTACGCGTACCATGGGACCGGAACGACCGATGAATAGGCCCCGAAATAAGAGTGCTTCCTCATAGGGCCAGGTAGAGCTAGGGAAGGAAGGGGAAGAAATGGCCTGCTAACGCATTCCGCTTCGTATCCGGTCAGTTTTCTGCTTCTACCGCTACTCTTCTCCTTTGAGTGCTGCCTCTGCCGCTACACTGAATCCTTCTGCCTGCTGGCTCCACTCCGTTTTACTCGCTGCGGGCCAAAATAAAGACTTGGCCATTCCACTCGCTGGCTCCTTTCACAAAGAAGACGGGACTTTAACTTGAACTTCGATTCGTTCGGCTGGACGCATGGAAAGGTCTGAGGGACTCATACTACCTTCCCGGCTAAGTCCCGCTCGTGCCCCGTGGTCCAATCATTTCTTTATATATTATGGTATTGAGAAGAGAAGGTTGACTATCTTATTCTACTCTCGCTCTCTCCAGCTTGATCAGCATTTCACTACTCATGCTCAGTCGAAGTGGTTGCTAATCTTCGTGTCACTAGTCATTCATGATCTTTTTCGGTCGGTGCTCTGACTCCAACGATTAGCGGCAGGCGGTCAATCACGGTAGAGGCGAAGTCGGAGCGAACGAGAGGAACCTAAGATCAGGACGTAGGGTGGCACGAGCTAAGGCTAATGGGCCGGGGGATCAAAAATATACGAGAGTTTCGTAATAAGGACTGGTTAGGTTCTTAAGGAGCGAAGGCAATGGTTAGCATCTCATTCATTCTCGTGACATCACTTATAGCACCGAAGCGCACCTGGCACCGATAGATAAGACGGAGAATAGACGAGATTGGTTAGAGAGATCAGCTTAATCTCTCTGGCTTTCTCACTATGATGGACCAATGGGCACGACCGACCCAGAAGTTAAGGATCGCCGGAATTCCGATAGGAGCGCGGGAAAGTCCTATCTACCATATCAAGTTGTAAGAAGTGAAGAGAGCACACCGCGTAGTGGTCTCCTCTTCTATGAGGCTCGGTCAGGCCAACCTTCCTTCTTTCTTAATAATAAGTAGTAGGAATCCCGAAAGGAATGCAAAAACTCTTTCCATTCATTCGAAATGGGGCGGCGGAGGACCGTAGGCATGGATAGGGGAAGCACAGGACAATGAATGCGTTAAGATTATGAGCGACTAGTAGTGATTCAAGCACCTAAGCCAGTGGCAATGTTATGCGGACGGGGCAGAGGCTACTGAATACCGAGTGGAAGGTAGATCCGAAACACCTAAGTAGGGAACTCATATCTTCCTAAATGGCATCAACGAAAGGGAAAGAAGAAAAACTCCTAATAGGAAAGGAGAGATTAGGAAAGAAAAAAGGAGAGAGAAAGGGCTGGGACTACAGAATCTAAGAAAAAGAGTAGCTCTTCTTTATTGACTCTTCCACCTCGCGGGACTCTATTCTTGCCAGTGGCTTCAGCATTGATTTAAACTCTCTCCGACCCTACTCCTAATTCCTCTGAGATGGATCTCTCCTCTCTCTGTCCTGGCTGTGGATAACCCTGAGTCTTTCAGTCTCCTCAATCTGCATGAGGGAAGCTTTCTAAGTTACCAGAGCTTAGATTGTACAGACTTCCTTCTATAAGAGGAGACGTGGATTCCGCATCATCATCTTTATCACAGTCCTTATTGCTATTGCTGCTTGAAGGTCTCGAGGCTAGGCGGCGTGGGCTATATTATATCGGAAATCTTCCTGTGCATCGAATAGAGTCCAAAGAGGTGGCAGGGAAGTAGCGACTAGCAGTCCTGGGAACAAAAGAAAGCGTCAGATTCGAGAAGACAGGCCCATATCTTCACATTGATGGGAAAAGTCTCCAGACTAGGACAATGGAGCTGAGGATCCTGCCATATGGTGTCAGAATCTTATTCCACCCTCTTCTGTCACGAGGCCTAGCTCAAAGGAATGAAAGTCTCAGTGTCTCCTAAGCTTAGCTTTCTTTGTGGTGGATGGGACGGAGACAGAGACCAGCCCCACCCGAGATTGACACAGAAAGGATAGAAGACTGGACCCTAAGTCATCTCACTTTCTCGCCCAGAAGCTGATGAGGAGATAAGAAGAGGGGCCCCTTGCAAAGAATAATTACTAGACTATGGAAAAGAAATGAAGATCAGAGTCATAGGCTGAGAGGCTGAATATCCCCTAAGGAAGATGTTAAATAAGGCTGAACAGGACTCTTCTCTAGGAGAGGGGAGCTTCAATAGTTCTTTCTTCAGAGCAGCAGAGGCATCGTGCTATTGGGATTAGGACGAGAGGCGATCCGTGGCCTTTACTAAAGAACCTATTTAGACTTCCTCATACCAAGAAAGTGGTCTCGGATCCCTGACCTTCGAGCCCCGACCCTGTGGATGTACTAAGAATGAATGAAAGAGAGTCGTGCCAGGCCTACTTCTTGACTAAATCTTCCTTAGCCTATGATTCAGAGTCAAAGAGGCGCTTCTTTCTTTGGTTCTTCCTGATTGAATGACGGTAGAGTCGATCAACTTAGTCCGAGAGTCCAATTCTCTCCGGAGAGGGATAAGAGAGAGATGAAAGACGAATCAAGCGAGAAAGGTGGAGTGTGAGTTCTATCTTGCTGTCCTCATTCTAGTTGGTAGGCGTGCGAGGGGCTATGTTATATGAATTGAATGGGACCTCCCTCCTGCTAAGCACGTGAACAAGAGCTAAACTAAAGATAATAGTTGGGATTTATCTGCGAGCTACTAAGGGAGTGATTCCAGGATTGAGCTTCTTTATTCTTAGAAAGTCCCCCTTGAAGACCTGGTGGCATAGCTGGTCCAGATCTATTGGGCAAGAGGGTCAAAGGCAAAGAGAACCAGTGAGAGCAAAAAAATGAGTCAGGCTCTGATTCTGACCTTCTGGAACTGTGGCTCCCAGCTCATCTAATCTAATGCCACAGTGAATGAGTTCAAGCACGCATGGCCTGTGATAGGTCATGCCTGGCCACTCTCCTATCTATGCCGATTAAGAGCAGTAGGAGACGATAGTTCATCGATTTGCCTGGAGCTAGTGAACTCTTTCTCTCATTGAATACTTGCCGAAACTCTTGGCAATGATGGACTTCCCTCGCTGCACCCGTCATAAAGCGTACACGCCCCTTTTTTCATTAGAGTGAGACGCCTTTGTGGAGTGAGTTTCAGGTTCAACAAGTATGCTCATTGGTCTAAGTCCTCTTCTGAGGGTGGAGCATGGTCCTTAGATCTTCGCACTCGGGAGCTTAAGTGACTTTCTCATTCTTTCGTTGCTTCCCTTCCTCATGCTATTGTTTTGGTCCAACTTCTACCTCTGTTTCGGAATTGCCTGAGTAGCTCCCCGGCAAGCAAGGCTTAGTTGTCCAGGTGCAAGGGCTTCGGGTGCTGAAACTAGAGTCTCTAGAGCTGAGACTCTCTCTATAAAGAATAAATGTCAGTCAGAGCATCTGCATTAGGTATAAGGAAATGGATACAAGCGGGCACAAATAGATTATCCGAATGCTTATTCAGAGGAAGAGGGAACTGAACAGAATAAGGCCTGCTCTAGCAAGGATCTCAGATTCTTTTTTTGAGTGGAAGTGTCGGGCTTCTGCTTCGCTATCCACTTGAGGACTGGTGCAAGGTACTCTTTCCTTTTATAGATGAGATGGCCTCACATTAACACTAAGAGGGGTCTTCCTCTCCTTCTTTTCTTCGCTTCTCATTCAGAAAGAACTCTACAATTCCACCTCTCTGGAGTAGAGCTAGCCCTTTCAACTCACACTCCATAAGGATAAAGAGATGAGATCTCAATCGGACGCAGGAGATATGTCCACCACACCGAGTCCAATTTATGAATGAAAAGAAAGGAGGTTGAGTAGACCCGGTTTTGGGTGGCCCTCGTGCTCTCTATACTGGGGAATGGCAAATATAGTACTTTCACTGCCGTAGTCTGGGGAATGAAATTCGTTCATGAAGAACCTCTTTCCCGAAGAAGGCATGGGTCTCGTAGGAGGAATCCAACATCTGAAAAGCACTGATGAGGCTACCGGGAATCGAGGAACTTTCTCTCCCCTGCGACAGCAGGATGCTGAGCTGACTTCAAATAGAACAGCTGCTATTGACTCATTCACATAGGGGGCCTTGAAAGAAGCGTCTGCCCTTGATCCGAGAGCGACATGGGAAGTCAGTCATTGGCCTAGGTCATGGATGTGGACATGAGGAGCTGCTCCTTATCTTGTCTCTTTCATAGGAATGGAAGTCGGGCTCACGTACTTTGAGTGAATCTCTCAGGTCGCCACTCCCTTTCATATTTGTTAAATCTACTATCATCCCGTAGGTCTCGGACGCTAAGCCCAGCCCCGGAGGTCAAAGAGCTAGCCGGCTCCCCTTGAAGTCGAAGTCCCCTTAGAGATTCCCCTATCGCAGCTTTCGGGAGCGCATTCGAGGTTGAGTTAAGGATTTTCACTCCCCCTCTTCGGCGTCACTGTCGTTCGCTCCTTGCGCTGGACTGAACGAAAAGAAGGGGCCAAAGATTACTCATTTATTTTGATGCCGCAAACCAGTTGTTAGCAGTCAAGAGCCCCAGCTTCCCCTTTCCTAGCCCCTCACCAGAAGAATCTCTAGACTCTGAGCCTTATCACAATTAACCTCTGATAAAAAAGCATACTTAGTTGTCCTCCGTCACCGCTTTACGCTTGATGCTTCCTTCATAGCTCATATCTCTTTGAAGATAAGCCTGAGAAGCCGTACGAAGAAGCCTGGGACCTTTCCCGTACGAACTAGGGCAACTATTGAATAAGAAAGATTCTAAGTACTCCCGTGTCAAGAACTAGAGTGATGCCAGCCAGGCTCCTAAGCCCACGGAGCGGTATAAGAAAGCAGGCGAGCCCTCCCGTAAGAAGCTAAGTATCTCGTATAAGTCCATTTCGACTTCATCACACTGGAAATCCTCTATCAGTGCTCACCTTGACTCCTTGCTCCGCACGCACCTTGCTCTCCAGCTATTGATTGGTTAGCCAGCCTTTGCAGTCCTTCGCCAAGATTGTAGACCCTTGCTATTGGGAACCGTAGCACTCGAAAGAAAGGGTAAGAGAGGATATAAAGAACTTTGACTCGGAATATGCCGACCCGCTTCCAAATCTCCTACGGTGAGGCCAACTTAGGTGTGAATGCTCTATCAGCTATATATAATGGTACGCTGGAAAAGTAATGGAACAAGACCTATGAGCTAGGCCCAGAACTGCTTCTTTCCGAGTGCATAGCCCTTTTAGGAGTCTCCTTCATATCTATCACTCCAGTCCAGCGATACATTTCTCTTTCGTTCGGATTGGTCCACTTTCCCGAGTGCCCTAACGAGAAGACAGCAAAAAAGAATAGGTCTCGGTCTGTTTCCTGTGCCTTCAGCGGTCTAGGGTAAAAGTCTCGTATTCGTTAAATAAGAAAAAGAAACTTTAAGGAAGAGCTCGTGGGAATGGAAGAGATTCAAGCAGAGGGGAAAGAGAATTCTATCGAAAGCAGCTAGCGGAGTCTGATGCTCTGAGGGAATTTATCTAAGCTCAAATGTGCTATAAAGAAGGCCTGGGTGGATCACTGATCATTGAGCATTGAGACAGATGACCATGCCTTCTTAGGCCCTTTAATGCTAAGTTTATAGTGGGGCAGAGCCGGATTCGACAGAACCAATAGGCAAGCCATTTTCATAGAGGGAAGGACTCCTACTTCTGCAGAGAATTGAACCGCATTGCTTCATCGGACTCACAATCATCAGGGCGATGGGGGAAGGTCGAAAGCTCTGACTTTTAGAGGATGGAGTCCGGTCTCAGGTCTCTCCATTAGAATGCAATAAGGAGTCTAGGTCTCCAGACATGAACTACCCGAGCTCCCAAGCCTCACCCTACCTAATGGAGATCAATTTGAAGAGTGACCTTATCCTCTTCGCTGACACAGAATCTTCATAATCTGGTCTCAGCCAAACTGCTTTCAATCTGATGGGCACGCGCCATTGAAGTTCACTAGTGAGCATTGGGGTCGGTCGAGTAAAAGTAGTCAATGTCGAATTAGATTCACTCTTTTCTTCCATTAACTCTGATCCTCAACTGAATCTGCTGCTCCACTGAAAGGGATAAGGGAGTGATCTACTTAGGGAGAGGGCATACGGAAGATCATCCAAAACATTACTCTTTATAAAGGTGCGCAGCGAAACTGAACTAGGATCAGCCCCATCCACCATCTCAGCTGCAGAGGACGAGTGAGGAGCGAACGGGCCAGTGAGATAGACTATGAGCCGGGTCATGATAATTAGCGGTCATACCAGACTACTTCCTGCACTATTGACCTAACTGATGAGCTAGTTCTGGGCGAAAGAGGAGAGAGTCTTATCTATGCCAGGCCCTTCCAACTTCTCAATAGGCTCATGCCCTAGCTCAGACTCCAAAGGTAGGCAATGATTTGAGCACCCGAAGATCAGGAGTCAAAGATGGCTTCCGACTCTAGCCAACGATCAAGATTATGGCACTCCAGCCCTAAGGGTTCAATCCTCCTACTCTGCTCTTGCCGGAGCTAGTAGAATCACAAACAAGTAAAGAAAAAGAGAAGGTAGCATTCAGACGTGCCACACAGAGCTCACTCGCTCAAGACAGATGGGCATAGGCGCGGGCTCTGTTCTTCCTTTAGTTCGCAAGCACTTCCTCCTTTCTACTTGAAGGGATTCCGAGGTCTTGGGAGAGACTAGAGAGATCAGCAATTCCGCCCTTTCTTTGGTAACCCTCGAGTACCGCTTATTCCCTTCCCAACCTATAGATGATTAATCTCTAGAATGGGTCTCTGACCTCTCGCAGATAATTCATTAGCTCACTAAGACCAGGAAGTCTCTGTCTAACTTGAACTAGTAAGAAAGAGGGAGTCTGCTTCGCCTGCACTCTGAGCCCCAACTATTGATGCGGAAAAGGAGGGACTGAGGCCCCCCCCCTCCCGACCGAAAGTGATCTCTCTCTATCTTGGCGGGAACATATCCGGAATAGAACCACTTCCAGTTGTCAATTCGACTCTTGCTGAGTGGTTGCCCTTTCCCATAAGGTATGGAGAAGAGTTTATGAAGTAGTTCACACGAGAGGGGTCTTCTATTCAACTTCGAATCCGTTATTTGGGGATGCTTTCTTCACCATGACTTGAACTGTCTACTAGTTACTTAGGGGAGGGGCTGGCATTCATTCCTTTCTGCATTCGGTTGGTAGGTCAGACACGCTCACTTGAGCCCATGAACTCTACTTCGTTCTAGTTCGCAGGCATTGCCTCTACTCCTAGGCTCTAACGCAAATGTTGAGGGATTCAGTGGGGAAAGGTGGAATAGGCAGTTGGGAAAGTAGGAATAGGTAAGCTGTTCTACTGCATCATTGTCTAACTTCTCTTGGTGGGGATTCATTCTTCTCCGCTCCCCTTCCCGTCCAACGGCGCATGGACTCATAGTCAAGTTCGCTCCTCAGTCCCAGGTGCTCCACAGGAATCCTTGCCCATCAGCGAAAGTATAAGCAATCACCAGCACTGCATGCCCATCATCGGAATGAATACAAAGGTCCAACAAAAGAAGAGTTCTCATTAGAACGAAGAAGTTATTTGCAATATCTATCTACCGAACTGACAGCTAATGCAGTTGGCAAAGAACTCGATAGATCCTACTATGAACTCTTACACACACCAAAGAAATAAATGATCAGTCTCCCCCTGCAGAGTTAGATTCAGCTGTTGAGTCTCAAACGTCCCCGAATCGACGAACCCGGATCTCACACTCACAGAGGATGAATATGCTTTTGCCAAGCCAAGGTATCAGCTTGCTCTTCACGTCGTTTCACTCGTCCCTCTGCTTGAGTGTCATTACTTCTCCCCCGGCTTCAAGTTCAGAAGTGAGTTCAGCCCTCCAGATTAGTTGACAGCAAAGTTACTAGTAGCCGCTCACAAACATTAAGTTTAGAGTAATACAGAGTGAGTCAAATAAAGAATAGGAAGAGTCTCCGCTTCCCGGGTTCATAGCTAGTAGCAGCACTTGCTCATCTCATAGATCCCTTATTGCATTCAAGAGGAAGTGCTAGATCCATTGTCCCTAGCCTTGCCCTTGCTTGGGTAAGATGAAAGAGCAGTCGTGGTGCACTGTCCCATGAGGAGCCCGCCCTGCTTAGTTTAGTGCTCCGTGCCATTCCCTTGAAAGTCCAGGTCTCGCACAAAGATCATAGCAAAAATCAGTGTCAAAGCTCGGCCTGACATAGGAAAAAGATTAGAACTGTGCCATTCTTGGGGTCGTGAATGGGCTGATACACGGGCTTATACATCTGATCTTGACTAAAGCAATTCTATATCCAACTGCTGGGAAGTAAGGAGGGCTTTACTTTCTACTAGTGACTCTCGCTCAAGCCTAAGAAAAAGCCAAAGATATAGAGTACCGAGGCTTCCTATTCCTACTCCGGGGCCCCTTCTCTTTCGCTTCGCACCTTGCATCAAACCTTGAAATGGTCCGTGAGCCCTTTATCCACCTTGCCCGAAAGCTATTACTAGGAGCTCGTCTTCTCAACTAAATCATAAAGTATACTCAAAGAAGGGGAGCTGCAAAGCTCACTCCCTTATCCGCACCGACGGGCTTAGTTATCAGAATGAATTACCGCAGGGTTGTATATGTATAAGCATACTTGGACGCTTGCTTATCCTCTTTCCTTTCAAGCCTGCCCCTTTCTGTACTCTTAGCATTGCTGCCCAGTTTCGTAGATTCGTCCTCGCGAGATGTGTGAAAAGAATAGAGAGAGAGGTAGCTGGACGCTTGAGAAGCCGGAAGGCAGTTCGGTAGCCCATTCGCATCCGGAGGACTAAGATGGCACAAAGCAGTCACTCTTTCCTTAGAGCAGACCCAGTAGCAATCCCAATTAGTCTGAATGGATGGAACTCCTCCTCCTTAAGAAGCTATAGGCTAGGACGCACTCTCAGATCATGCATGGGCTCCCAACTCTTAGGTGCAGTAGGAGCAGGCGAGGAAGGGTTGGGAAATGGAATATAAAGAAAATACAAGAGCTGAAGTGAAGTCGAGTACAATTAAAGTGAAACTCCTTCTATCGGTGCAAAAAAGAATAAGCATACTTGCCCTCTAAAGAGACTCTGAAGAGCTCTCAGTTGAACTAGACCTAGACCCTTGTCTTTAGCTTACGAACGTAACGGTTCAACAAGAGGTAGCCTGATAGCCAACTGTCTTCTTTGTCTTCCTTTCAATAATTCTCCCAATAAGGAAAGGTTGCTTTGTTCATCACCACCACTCATAGGAATGAGTATCTGAACAACTAGAACTGAGCCCCCTGACCTGCCTACCTACTCTGCAACTCATTCCAGTCTCGGGCCAGCTACTTCAAGAAAAGGCTCTGAGATTCATACTTGCTATTATTATGTAGGAGTGACCCATTTCTTACTAGAGAGACAATCAATGCCTCGCCAACTCCAAGTTCTGTTTTAGTTGACGAGTCTCTTTTCCGGGGCTCCTAGCCCATTCTCTGAGCAGCTGATCTCTGAGTTTGAGTAGGTTCCTAGCTATCTTCCCCTTTTCTCCGCTCCGCTACTTCTTATTTATAGCTACCACGATCCAAGGCAGATGGGGAAAGGGAGTACGGGCATAACTTGTAGGTTTGATTCAAGCTGAACTCACCTCTTCAAGCTAGATGCGTAAGAGCTGGCATTAAGACTAACACAAAAAGGAGATTCTCAAAAGCAAGAGGTGATAGAGAGGAGGGGAATTAATAAAGAGTAGGAGATGCTATTCAAGTACAGAAGTCAGAGGCGGACGAGAATCAAGGAGCATTGCATCAATGTGAATTGGACAGTTTGGCAAGTGCTATAAGTCTTCGGAATCCAATTGAGCATCCGCGATTGCTCTTGGTGCTCCAGGGGTCCGCTGGCTTACTACCAGGAGCGCCATCTACGGCACTAGACCTCAAGCAAGGTCAAGTAGCAAGAGTCGTCCCTTTCATCCAATCCCGCAGAGACTGAGCTAGAAGCAGACCCAGCATCTCTTGTAAAAGACCTGCGGATCGTATGCGGATCTTTTAAGATTGATCGTATCTCCCTCTGAGTTGAGTTCCGAATCAAAGAGGTGATGGAAAGAGTAAAGCTCCTCATGCTTTAGGGCACTCGTCCCTGTCCACGCTCCCCTAATCTCCCTAACCCGATTCATCAGACCTCTCCAAGCTCAGAGTAGCACTAGAAAGGAGACGGCGGTCGTTCACCTCTCCAAATCCAGCTGTGGCCTTATTAAAGGAAGACTGACCTGGATCTAGAAAGAGGAGACGGTTCAGTCTCGCGGCACCATCCACTGAGCATGAACCAAAGCCTCTGACAGCTGAGCAACTTTTCCACTTGGGCCTGCTCTCCGATAGAGGCGAGACTGTGCTATCTTTCCAGGAAGGAAGGTTTTCAAGCGGTGGAAGGAAGGGGTCCGGTTACAGTTATTCAAGGAAGTGTCCGCGAACGGACTGGTAGGAAGATCCGGATTTCTCTTTCCCAGAGCATAGGGTGGAGTGGCACTGTTGGACTCGACTAAGTGCATTTCTTTCTATAGTCCTTTGTCATGGCAGCAAGTTCAGTTAGTGAGCTGTGCTGAACGGTGGTCGAGTGTGAGCAAACTATGTGTAGAAGGCTGGGGGACAAAGCAAGAGTTCAGTTATCGGGCAAAGGGAGAAATTGTAGGAATCCACCTTTTCCTTTCTTATTCACTCATCTCCGATTCACCTTAGACTCCCGAGGGGCTTGGGAACGAGCGAGAAAGAGAAAGAATACAATTTCTCGGGATTCAGTCCGTGAGTGAATGAATGAATTGAACGAATTGAACTTTACTTATCAAGAGAATGATAGAGATAGAGAGGGGATCCACTAGACCTTAGATCACAGTCGGTTTGGAGGAAAGACTCAGAAAGGCTTCGGTCGTCTCCATTGGTTCTCTTTCCTATGAATAGAGGACGGAGAAGGAATGAATGGGCCTAGCCTCTGCGTCTAAATTCAGCGGTGGGCTTGGGTGGTGCTTCCACTTGCTGGCTCGCTTATCCCCCTCGCTTGTTCAATCCCATTCCATTGCCACGATCCCACTCCAAGACTCTCTCCATCCTCATCCCCTGGCCAGAAGATATAGAAGAGAGCACTATACCATTCCCATACATCCAACGAGTAAAGATAGAGCTTTTATAGAGCGCAGTAGAGAAAGAAAAGAACTAAGTGAGAGCACAGTGGAGAAAGAGTCATTAGATTATAGACCTGAGTAGTGTCTCTATACACCATCCAACGAGAAAGATAGACAGACCCATAGTTAGTCAGTGCGACCACCAATGAGAAAGAATCCCACATTGACCATAATGGAATCCCACATTGACTGACCATAATAGTTAGAGTTAGTTTAAGTAAAGCGGAGCATCCCTACCATTCCTACAAGTAAGCATATCTGTCTCAAACTAGCCCTTGGATTTGATTGACCGGAACTGAGTGCACCCAGGGCTTCGCACTGCCTCGTACGGAAAACTATCTTTTCTTTTTCATAGGGATAGCCACTTGCCCCGCTCTTGCTGATCGATCTTTCTTTCCTATTGGTCACCTGTATCCTAGATTGAATTCTATTCTTGACTTGTGCTCTTATGTCGGCTGGATCTTAATAGAGGTGAGCTCCTTCATTGAATGAACTTCTCAGCTCAGTTCCATGCTTCTCTCTTGCATATTCAGTAAAGAGCAGTGCCAGCACGATCTCTCATGAATAGTGAACTCCCATGACTGACTTCTCTGGTCTGGCTAGAATGGAATGGGTTCTGTCCGCTCCTCACGCTTACCTATTAGTGAGTTTCTCATACTCTTTAATGTAAGGGAGTGATAGGAAGGCTATAAAAGTCTGGCACAGAAGGGACCGCGTAGGGATTAGGGTCTTTCACCGTCGGGATTGCCAGGCGATCTAGGTACCGAGCGAGAGTCCTTAGTGAAATGGAGTGAAAGAAAGGAGGAGTAGTCGAAGGAAAGCGAAGGAGAGCAAAGTTCGGGAGCCCATTCTGAGTGCATGCAAGAAAGAGGTGTGAGAGGGCCCCCAATATGATAGTGTTTACGGCGGACAAGTATAGTGGAACCAAACCAAATGAAAGTGGCGGTATTCGACCGAGCAGTCGCAGTGCCCGAGCACCTAGCCTGGCTATCTGCGATGCCCACCTCTGGCAAGACTCTGCGCCAAGGGCAATCACCTATGAGACTGAACTAAGCCAGCCCCTGAAAAGAATGGGAAAGTAGCACTGCATGACATGCGGCACACCACTTCATTATTTGACCTCTGCGGACCAGGGAGCTAGTTAAGGAGGCACAGGAAAGGTAGACAAGGCGGAGAGGCGAGAGGGACACCAATCACTCTCCCCAAGCTACTGGTCTCAGTGAGAGGACATCTACATTAGTCTGAAACATCCTCTTAGAGTGACTGAGCATCTGCTTCTTTTGATAGGTTGTTCTCTCCCATTGTATCTCAGCTAGCATTAGCATTGATTGTGTGTGAGCAAGATCAAAGTGGTAGAGAGAGCTCCTACCGCGAGCTACTACTACTACAAATACAAAGCAATGAGCTCTGACCGGGAAAATGATTCGTAATGCATTTACTAATGAGATCCTCCTTCATTGAAGACAGCTCGAGTTAGACTCTTTCAGTGCGTGAAAGAACCTCCAGTCTTGTGTCGTCCGTCAGCTCTACTGAAAAGAATTATCCAACGGGATGCCACTGATTCTGCTTCTCCTATGGAGCTCCCTTGTCTTCTAACCGTGAACGAAGAGGGCGAGCACATACCCAAAGAGCAGGGCAGGCGAGCGCTATCATAGGTAGGAATCCCTTGAGCCCCTACTCCTTGAACTTGAACCCCCCGCCTAAGACAGATTGTCCGGGACTGACTACTGGATCTGAGCTCTCCAAGGAAGGCCACTATCCACTATCTTAGGAATAACCATAGCTCCAGATCACGTCTCATCCGCTCACGTGTAATAAAAAGGCTCCTTGGCTATCCTTCCCGGCTGACGCACACTTCTTCGTTGGATGGGTCTGCCCATTGGCTCCTTTCACTTCTCAGACCGGATGAGTCAACAACAATAAAGAAAGGAATGATCTGATCTCTTAAATAAAGGAATGATCCTTCTTTCTCTCCCGGGTTTTGGGGTCAGCTCCATCATGTAACTCGCTGGGACCAGCTAATCGCCTGCGTCGTCCGTTTCACTCTTTCTGAGCCTCGACTTCTATCACTTTAGCACTTGAATCGGATCGGTCCCACAATGTTCTCCGCCTCTTCTAACTGTCCTGTCCTCTGCCCATTTCGAGTGAGCCGAGACCCACTGCCACTCAGAACCAAGACTGCGGACCAACATGGAAAGGATAAACGAAAGAGCACCACCACATCAATCCATAAAGAACTTAGCAGCAGATAGAAGGAAGTGGATAATAAGACTGATCCGGGGCAATCAGTCGGGAATCAAGCAAGGGCAGAGAGGGAAGAAAAGAGCGAAGGCACTCGTGACGAGGAAGTCCCCATAAACCAAAAGCATTAGAGAAGGAGAACATTCCTAGCTCACAGGCCTCACACACCAAGTCAGATTCCTTTCAAAGTCGAACCGGGACAGTGGAACAAAGAGAGAGGGCAGGAGCCCCGCTCCCGTCAGCAGCAGTAGGAACTCCGCTGGCACCGAGCCTGAGCCTTCCCACTCTTCAAATGAGTCAGACTAAGAATTTAAGAGGGACGCGAAGTCGGAGCGAGTCCGATCGAAGCAGGGAATAGAGAAGAAGCCAGGGAACGAACCTTCTACAGTCAAAAGCAGTAGAGTAGGGGACCCATTGGAACTATTAAAGGTCAAAGCACAGTAGGAGACCCATTGGAAGAACTATTCAAGGTAAAAGCGCAGTAGGGGCCTATAGCTCTATCCACAGTCAGAGGTATAGCACTAGGACCATTGGGCCTCTTGAACTATCAAGAGTCGCTGGGCCTCAGGCGAGAGAGGTCTAAATAGAGAGAGGTCGACAGAGCCCTTCTGAGTATAGATGGAAGGAGCGCCGAACCCCAAGAGGAAAGAAGCCGGAGCACATGGGTCTTTCTTCATTCTTCATGAAAGGGCTCAAGCCTCGGGGAATAGGGTAGGAGCGAGCAAGAGAGCAGATCTGAAAGAGAAGCAGGAAGAGATTCAAGTTCGAGATTCAATGACAAAGCCTCTCTTCCCTATTGATGAAATGGCTTTCTCATCCTCATTCTCAGATCAAAAAAGTAGTGCTTTGCACTCAGAGGGAGGATCGCAGCAAGAGGAGCATTCGTCAGATTCAGTAGGACGCTTCCTTCCGCTTGGGATGAATTGACCGTGCCAGAGATTCAAAGTAGGAGTCCACTCTAACTTTCTAGCTTTGGAGGAGGGACTTCTCTAACATACTCCTCTGCTCGTCCTTAAGTCATTCACTTGAATGGGTCAATTCCTAGGGCTGAAACTACTAGATCAGAGACTGCAGCTGGTATTTTAGCAAGACAAATAGCCGCTAAAATCAGTCTTCTTATAGACTGAGAGATTAGGAGAATTCCGGAAGAGCACGTGTCCAGAACCCAGTTAAGAGGGTGCAAAGCTGGGCTCACTATGCTCGGTAGGGACGAGGACCGGAATTCAATCTTCGGAGCGAGCGGCAATTTAGGGCACCTCGCGGACATATGGGAGTATGCTATAGCGCATAGGAAGGTCTCGGAATGCTTTCACCATGCCTGGCACGTGAAGAAAGGATAGGGCTCTTGCTATCTGTTCCTTTCTCCCGCTCCACTAGCCATCTGTTCCTTTCTCCCGCATCATCGAAGATTGACTTGACTTATTGGGCGTCCCTGGCAGAAGGGGAGGCCGGGGCGGGCTAATTCCTATTAATGGATAGGGGTGCGGACAGTGAGACCGAATGAGACTAGGACTTGTAGGCGAGGACTCTTGATTGGCACGCGACGCAAGAAGGACGCAGATAAATTCATGGTAGCTCATGAAATGCTAAAGAAAGAAAGATGAAATGCCCTCTGAGACCACACCGATGAAGATGACTGCCCTCTGAGACCACACCGATGATCAATGCGATGCCAGCGAGAAAAGGACAAGGTGCTCATGGCGGATAGAGATGGAGGCGGACTCCATTCTATATGGAATTGGGGGCGAGCACGAATGTTCTCGACCGGGGGCAGCAGACGGGAGCTCCATCCGCAGACTACTTTTGACCTGGCTCGGTTTGCGCTGGGCTTGAATTCCAGCCTGTCTTCTCTGTGCTCATGGGACTGATGACTGAGTTGGGAGAGGAAAGTGAGTGAGATAAAAATCAAGTAATGTGTCTTCGTAAGCATTGATCATTATCATAATGATCGTGACATGAGTTAGGACCACATCTCCTCCGACTGGATGTCGAGGAGCAAACAAACGAGAGTTAAGCAAGGACGATCGCCTATACCCATTCAAGGTCGAAGTTAGGAACGAGGGCACCGACGTAGTGCAGAAAGCATGTCGGTCGTGGAGGAGAAAGGTCTTTATTAAGCCCGCGACAGCTTAGTAGATGGCTACTCCCCCGAGCTTGACTAACGTACGTGGAGCGCTTAGCCACCCATCTGCCTAGTCTTCCTCAGCCGATGAGTCTTACCGGGGAGCATTCCAAAGCGAGGTAGGATTCCAAAGCGAGTGCTTCTTCACGTCGCTACCGCTCGCTCCTTCATTCATCTAAAGATATAGCGGGATTCGAACCCACGCACTCTACTTCAAATCAAGACATGGTTGTGATCGATCTTGCTCTCTCTATCCCTGTGAGGCCACCACTGATCTTCTTTATTTATAATCAAGAAATAGCAAATGACATGGGCAGCAGCGCATCTTCTCTGGGCTCTCATTCTCTCGACTTCGCGACAGCCGTCCTTTTCTTTATGAATCTTCTTCGGTAGGGGATTCGACAACTGAACTCTACTCTCGATTTCGCTATTTCACGATTCCTATCGAATACTTCGATCACACTCTTCTCTTCTTTCTATAGGATATGAGTCGTATAGCGCAGCACATGAATATCTTAAAAGAGCCCCACTTTGCTTCTCTTTTGCGGTAGTCAGGCGTCAAGTTCGCTCCTTTGATGCTATGTTTGAGCTGAGCTCGGTTCGCTCCGGCATATAAGTTTAGCCGAGGGGCAGGGATAGATCTTTCGTAGTGAATAATCTTATTGCCATTCACGACTTGTTGGAGGAAAGCATCCACTTAAGAGCCTGGAAGCCCACCTCTATCTAGTCCTTCCCCCGGGCATCTAACCTCTGGGATAGAGCATAGGGTGCCCCTTTTGGGGTGCTTCCTTCGCGATCGTTCACTGGATTCTTTACATCACTTGTCCTCAGCTACCGCATTCCGCTTCGCTTCATTTGTTGCTTCTTCTCTATTCCAGGCTTCGATCGGACCTCTTATGCACGCGTAAGGGCCCTAGTCTGAAAACTGCTTCGCACCCTTCCCTCCTAACCACTCCTCTTCCCCCTTATCCCATTAGTTCTTCCCATGTGGTTCTCAGGACCGGAAGCTCCATACAGGCGGAGGCTGAATAAGGAAAGTAGCCCGAGTCAGAACTAGATAGAACTTGAGGATCCCGCACCAGTTCTTCAAATCCGGAAGGAGAATCAGAGCCGGCCAAAGAACCCAGCGAGCTGAAGTAGAACGGAAGCGAGCCAACCAATTCATTTAGAAGTGGAGCAGCGAGTTCCATTGCGATAGCAGCGAGTGGAATGAACGAGCCGACCTTAGATTTAGGAGAAAGTAGGAAGGGATAGGAACGGAGTGGAGCTGAGCCAGCACTTGGGCAAAAAAAAGAAGTATAGGAGAGAAAGTCCGATATATATTTCGACTTCGCAAGAAAAGGGGAAGCATTATCTGGAGGATCTCACTCACTGGAAGCATGAAAGTGGAAGCTTCAAACAGTTGGGATAAGAAGCGAAGTCGAGAGGTGATGCTCCGCGACATAAGAAGGGAGGACTCATAAGCAAGCCCTCTAAGGCTCGTTCATTCCACTCGCTCGGTAGCTTGGCCTGACCGAGCTATGAGCAGATCTGGTCAGAGATGGCCGGGAGAAGTTTGATCGAGATTCCGTCTCCTTCCACTAGTGCTTTCTTTATGATGTTTATGATGGTCTTCCTAAGTGGTTGCTTGCGTCTGGCTTCGGTGCCCTGTCCTTGCCTTTCCCTCGCTCATAGTCACTATCGTTCGCTCCTTCTTATCCCCTTTCCTCTCCCCATTTGTCTTCGGTCGAGCCAGAGAGAACTGAACTTCGATGGGGGATGCCGCAAAAATCCTCAATGGTCTGCTCTCTGCCGCACTTCGGAACGGTAGTTGAATGAAGGAGCAGCACCAGCCAATTGTAGCGTAGCAACGAGCCAGCGAGGCGGAACGAAGTGAAAGGAGCCGCCCAGATCGAATACCAGGTGTCCGGATCGGCGAAACAATTATATATTATATATTAGAGGTCTAAAGTGATAGGCGAAGGGAGAGTGGGGAAGCCGGTCTCCAGCAGCTTGATGCCTCAGCCGGTCTAGCCTTGGAGATCTACTGTCCACTATGCATCTCCGACAGTCCCCTCATCAGCAACTGTCCACGAGGAGGTAGGCCGAGGCAACTGTCCATCTGCTCCTGTCTCCGCCTCTCTGCAGCTACTGTCCCGTGGGTTGGGAGTGGGAGGAGTGCATCAGCCTGAATCGGGATGAATCGTTCTTGTCTCAATCGTTCTTGCTTGCGCCTGGATGAGTGGTAAGTCAATTCCGGTCTGATGAGTAGAGCATCAATCCACACGTAGCGGTAGGGGAAAGAGGTCTTAAGGCAATGAATCAAACTCTTCGTCCTCTACCACATCAGCAGTTGGTTCTTCAGGTCAGCGATAAGGATCAAGTGCTTCATCTTTGGTTTGGTGACGAGTTCGGAGCGGACAAGTGGAGCGGAAGCGGCGAGTAAAACAGAAGAAATTGATTGCGATAGCTGGTCCAATGCGCATTACGAGTCAGCCCTTACCTTGAACCGACAATTGGCCGCTCCTTTGGTCTATGCTTTCTCAGTGATGTAGAGCGAGATCAGACCAAGCAAGAAGAGATTCCTGAACCCGCTTTCAATCAAGTAGTCACTCACTTGCTGCTAACAACATAGAAGTAGGGCTAGCACCAGTATAGTTTTCAACCGGGAGCCGATCCAGGCTTGCTTCACGTCCAGATGCCACCTCTTCGGCCGTACAATGATTAGGCAAGCAGCAGAACGAGGCAGGTTTTCTGAATCGCGCCCCTGCGTCCTGAGATAGAAGCAAAGTAGTGATGATCATCCAAAGATTCAACATAGGTATGATCAGAGGCTGGAGCATTAGGCATTTCGTCGAGAAGGCGGTACTGGAAGCCCCCGGAGTGAAGAAGGAAAAGGAATGAACAACAGGAATGCCCAAAACCTTTCATATTTAGTGCATTACGCCTCACTATTCAAAACTACGAAAGATCTTCTCACTTAAACCCATTCTATGAACCCTATAGCTCCCTTCTGTCCATTTCATATAAGTTCTTGGGCCTGAAGTTAATTCAATAAGTGATGGTAGGCTTGTCTCTGTTATATATGATTTCGGGGAGGTAAAAGTTCATGGCGTCGGACAGTCGAATATCTATAGTTGTTTTTTAATAGAGATGAAACGACTCACTGGAGCCTCAGCTGTTCATGCTATTACGACTCACTGGAGCCTCAGCTGTTCATGCTATTAGAGTAGGTCTTTCTACGTTTCGTATTCTCGGGACTGAGCCAATTGAACCGGATACTGAAGTTGCAGATGGAAAACTTTAGCTTAACACATGTGACTATTCCACTCTCGGCGCTCATCACGATGTTCGGGAGACTCTCGATATCCGCAGCTCCAAAAGTGGTTTCCAAAAAATTGGAATTAATCAAATGGTGTCGTAAATATGTAGTCAAGCGGATTTCCACCTTGAAAGAACCTCCTTCTTTTTAGCAAGGGCCGAGGAAGGACGGGAAGATAGCGACGTTGCCTCGTACCTAGCATTGCTTTCGAATAGGAATTTTAGTGGAGCTCTGCCAGCAGAAGATGGCAGTCAAAGTAGGAGCATTTTATATGAGATTTCTACTAGGTCATGTGCTCTGTTCTTGATGTTCTTTTTCTTCGGGTTAGGGCATTTTGGTTCTACTTAGTAAAAGTAGAATGATCAGTTAGGGGAGGGTAGTTCATATAAAATACATAGAAGGACTCATTTACTTGACTTGCAACAAAAAAACACTCGCTCCAATTCAACCTAAACACCTATAACTATAAATGAACCCGCATATGAGCATTAGAGGGTGAAACCGTATCCTTTCCTTATGTGCCGTGGTGCCTGGGGAGCCTACAACCCATGATTTAAAGACAAGAGCTGCAACTGGAATATCATTAGAGGGAAAAGATTAAACAAGTCTAGCAACGGGGAAAAGTCACTAGAAGATATTCTTTCATCCTGTCCCGACCTCACGGTGGGTGCTATGCTAGGGTTAGCCAGCGAAAGACACTTAAGACAAATAGTTGGCAAGTGCCCGTGAAAGCAGGAACGAGGGATACCGACGTGAGTGTGCCCGGCACGAGTGAAGGAGAGTTAATTCGGAATCCAAGACGGGAGCAAGGATCTAACCAACCGTTCTAGGCATATGGCCAATAGCTGCCGGCTACTGTTAATTCACAGAAGGAGAAAGAGCCAACTGGAATGAAACCGTCCACGTCGCTATCGCTCCTTCCTCCCTTTCCTAACGAAGGGTGCTGGCAGAACTCTATCTATCCGTCGAGTAGATACCGCAGCAAGAGTGGTTCATGGCCGATAGTATACAATGGCAGGAGTCGTTCATTCCAAGAGAAGATTAGTTGTAGCTGGCAGCTGCTCTTGTTTGGTTCAATAAGGCACCTATCCTTAAGAAAGAGACTGATTGAATGGCCCCGTCGTTATCACTCCTTATGGAAGTCAGACGGCTCATTTAATCTTTTCATTTTCATATAAAAATTTCAATTAATAAGTGTTTTTTGGTAGATGTTGATGTTTATTCCATTCCAAGAGTTAGAAGTTGCCATGAACGGTAGCTTAATGGGATGTTAGAATCAGACCGACTTGCTCGTGCTGACGACGTGCCTATTTCTTATAAAAAGAATTTTCAGATTCATGGTATCTAATATGAATTGATCATTCTTCTCCTTGGTTCTTCCAGTTGATCGAAAAAGCAGAGCCCAAAGACAGAAGCTTAGCCGTTGAGTGGACATAGGTCCCGCGAAGTACTGTTGTAAGTGCAGCCGGAAGCTCATTCGTTCACTCAAGTCCGGGAAAGGATCAATGCTTGACACATGCAACTCGAACTATTCCACTATCGTTCGTGCCTTTGGGGAAATACCATTTATCTCCAAGGTCTGTCTAGTTTACATCTTGCGTAACGTTACATCTCATTTGCTATCAATGAAAAAGACTACAAAATCCCAATTTCTTTCTTTCTTTCATACAAAAGCCCAAAGTCTTCAGCTGAGGCTGAGCTGGAATTAATTCAATGGAAGCAAAGAGAAATCTCAAGGAGAACTGGACTTCGCTTTCAGAAGGCACTGGAGTCATTTATTTGTTTTTTTAATCCATTGAAGATATTCTATTGTATGTCATCTGAATCTCTTCCCGCGCAGGGAATTTCATTTCAAACACTTGAACTTCCGAAGCGAATACTTGAACTTCCGAAGACTTGAACTTGCTTTTCTTCTTTCACTTCCTTTTAATATTGAATACAACATTTCTTTCATCAGCTCAAAACCAATATTGGCATTCAAGCTCGTAATCCGCTCTAGAACAAGCTTAAAGAGCTCTAGAAGGCTCGTTTGATGTGCCTTTGGTCGAATATACTATCAAGTTCATTCTGGGCTCTTAAATGCTCTTTTGAAGCTCTCTTTTTTATATAGGTGACGGCGTGATTATCACTCGCAGCAAGAGGTCGTGATTGAAGTAGCAGGTAAATGGTGTAGCATTGACTCTCGTAATAGACTCTTTCTTCTCTCGTCCATCACGAATATGTCATGTCCGGGTTGGGTTCGTGAGTGAGTATCAGTGGTTAGGGTACCTGGAGGTGTTCAGTTGGTTTGTTGTGGTGGGTAGGGTCCCCTTTAAAGTGTTCAGTGAGTTTCAGGCACCAGGAAGAGTTCAGTGACGAAGAGTTCAGTGACGAATTGTTCATTGATTTGATGTAGGTAGGGTACCGTCTCTCAGGCCTGCGTCTCGCAATAGGTCGTTAATGTTTACATTCACACTCCTTTTTCCATTGACAAAGAAAAAGTCTTCCACTCTACCTATCTCTTTTGATTGAATAGAGAGTTGATCGATAACGCCCATAAGAGTTTTCGCAGTGGACGAAGGTAAATGGAAAGATTCAATTCCAAGATCTTTCGTCGTATTTTTGTCGTATTTTTTCATAGTATCATAGTCATAGTATATAGTAAAAAAATATCTAAATAAGAAAGAAATCCTGAATACGAGGTTCTTAGATCGAGAACGCCCAAAGAGCAAGGCCTATAGTGTACAGCGGTCCCGCGAAGTACTGTTGTAAGTGCAACGGCAGCCGGAATTCAAGCTCATTCGTGAACACTCAAGTCCGGGAAAGATCATATGCTTAACAGATGCAACTCGAACTCTTTCAGAGAGAAGCGAAAGATCAAATGGGTCTCAGAATAGTTCAATCAAAGAAGATCGATAGCGAGGCGGTTTCAGCCGGCTGGTTCTCCCAAGTAGCACTCCAGCCTTTGATAAGCCAAGGATCAAGAATAGCAGCCCCTCGCCTCTCTCTCCCTATATTTCTTTGTCCAGTTTGAAAACCCGGGTCAACTCATTATCTCCTCTATCATACTTTTTTCTATCTTCTGTCCTTCGATTTCCAACATCTTGAAACTCTCACGTATCTTCTGATTCCAATCTCTCATCTCCATTTGCATCAAAATCTTCTCTTTCAGAAACATGAATTTCTTCACTATAATATAAGTAGTTTAAATCTTATACCTATGCCTCAAATTTCTTTCTACCCTCTCGCTCTCGCATAGGAATAGCGACAGGTGTGTTGTGTATCTCTTCTGATATGGAAAGCAATTTGCTTGCTTTCATGAATGGATTCAGGACTCAAAGGGAGGACCGACCGCCCCAATTGTGCTTCGCCTTGAGTGGGGCATCAGCCCACGCGAAAAGAAAGACACCAACGTAAGTGCAATTTATTTGTATCTGCAGTCAGATCTTCATCATTAATTAAGGTTAGAGAGATCATGGGATGACTCGAGGGATTCTCAAGTCTCAAGTGTGAAGTCGAGGTCAAATAGCAGCATTCCCAGAATGACCGACCTCATCACGATGTTCTGGAGTCAAATCAGCTGCTCCAGAGCACTAGCCGGAACAAAATCTAAAAATGGTTTTCCGTGTCGTAAATCTGTTTCGTCAATTAGTCAAGCGGATTTCCGCCTTTACTCAATCATTCTCAATGTCTATGAGAACCATGTTTTATGTCAGCAAAGCAAGGGTCTACCAGAGAAGTGCCAACATGAGATGGGTTCTGTCAGCCCCTCTAGGGTTAGTTATGCAGCCCGCCTTGTTCAAAAGCGGTGTTTTCAATGGTCTAACTACTCAAAATTATAGTCGATTTGAATCCTCACTTGTGCAGCTGTCCTATGATATTGATTTAGTGTACCAATATTTAGAAGATAAATATTCTTTGACTCTTTCTAGCAGCAGATTAGCAAATGTAAAATATCAAATCGTTTCTGATATGTACAATCTATCTCCGCTACAAGTTCACCATGTAGAGAAGGGTGAACTTACTTCTTTATTAATTGAGAATATAATGGATTCTCCAGATGTTCTAGATCTTTATTTCTCTTTTCAACCCCAAAATGAATGCCAACCTGGCAGTTCGCAGTACAGGAAGTGCTTGCTCCAGGCTAGAAGAGAGTTCGACAGGCATTCCCATCAAACTTATATTCTATGTCCACTGGCAGACAGACAGTTCGCAGTACAGGCACATTCTCCTAAACTACTTCTCAGTCCCGGCTATGCCCAGGCTTCGGCAGCCCCATGCTTCGCCTCCTTATGGTCGCCTTTTTTAATCTCCTTCGCACCGAAACCGAACTCTGAGAATTGGCACTACTGAGACAGCTAATTGGCACTACAAATACAGTCTACTGGGATTGTACTAAATAAGTATCTAAGGTCTCATATTAATTGGCTTCCCACTTCGCACCTCCACTTCACTTCACTTGCATGCACTCTGAATTGGCTCCCGCTAAAGGCTCTCCACTGCTCGTGGCTCTCTCCCAACCGATAGTGAGGAACCCAACCCACGAGAGTTCAGTAGGTCGCTCTTCTCGCCATCTTATCTAAAGAAGTGTACCGAATCCACACTTGAATCTGCCGCTACGCACCTGAATCGGATTCCTCAACTGAGCCTCCGTCACCTACGGAAGAGCCTGTTAACTAACGACTGATTCAAGGCTTTCCTCTGCCTCTCGCCCAACGATCCCCACTAAACGCTTCTCCCTTCTTGGTGGAGTGCCTTCTGTACCGCATTGTATTGGTTGAGTAAAGTAAAGCGGTGGTCGAATAGAGACAAAATGGAACCCGCAGTTCCAACTTTCGTTTGACGCGAAATGTGAGAAAATGCCCCTCCAGACACTTCTTTAGAATTATATAAATAATTCTCTTCTAATGAAGCGAAGCTCAAATGATCAAATTCCAGGTGTGAGCCCCTACCTTTAAACGGGGGCCCCTCTCCTGATAAGGAGACATGCCAGCAACTTTCAGTAACGCGGAAAAGGTTCTAACGGAGTCGATAAGTAGGAGTGCTACGAATAGCAAATGGTTTCTCAACAGAAAAAGAACTGTAGATGTCACAGAAAAAAACAAGGGTCGAGAGTAGAGTTGAATGCTCTCTTGTACAGCTGGCAGCGGATATTGACTTTGTATATAAAGATTTGAAGGATAATCTTCAATTTAGTATATCCCACTTAAGACTAGCTGAAATCAAATACAAAATTCTTTCTGACTTGTACATTCTATCTCCGCTACAAGTGAAGTTTATAGAGAAGGGGGATCTACCCTCATTATTCTATTTTAATTTGATTGCGTATAGCATCCATCTTGATTGTTATTGTAACACAGATTGTTATTGTATTGTTGTATATCTTATACAAATAAATAAGTAAGTCAGTATAGACAGTCTACTAAATGAACTTAACGACGTCTTGCATGTCTCGTAAAAGAGAGAGTAGGTCCCCACCATACGATCCTTTGGTCAATCTTCCTTTCCGAATAGCGATTGTATGGCCAATCTGGGTATAATGGTAGATGCCCGATCAAGCTCTCTTATTAGACTCCTTCCATGTTATACTATCCGATCTTTTGGCCATGAACTCGTACCTTCCGCTCCCGAAGAGACGTCGCGATGCAGCAAGAGTAGTGAGGCCATTCACACGTCGCTTCGCTCGTCCCTCATATGAGCTCGGGAAGGGGCTTCTTTTAGTTGATTGTGCCGATTCAAACCTAGAACAGACGGACAACGACTTAAAGAGCTGGAACCGAACCTAACAGGACAGTTTATATCCGCTCCAAATTAGCTACTTTTATCCGTTCCTCTTCATCTACCCCTGGTTGAGCTCCCGAAGAGTGAGGAGTTCCATTTTCCCTTCCTCTGCTCCACGTCGCCCCCGTCTACACGTCGCTGTCTTCCCGTCCTTCCTCGGCCCTTCTCTTTACAATTCCAATTCTGTCTAGTTCATCTGCATCCGCTAATTGAGAAAGATCTGTTGCCCTTCGTATCTTTGTTCGGTAACACTTCTTTCTTTTCACTCTAGCTCTACTCTTGCTGTAGTTGGAAAAGACCTGGTATCCCATCTCGTAAACCACGTCCTTTCTCCCCGGGAACAGTCGTGAATGGCAAACTCTTGGACTTCATGGAATTAGAGTGAACAGAGATGCTACGGACTCGGGACTCAAAGAAGCTGGTGCATCCTCAGGCTAGGCACCTGTTGGCGTAGCTCGTGCGGGCATCTCATCTCCTATCTCTTCTTCCACCGCGAGAGCTCTTCATTCCCTCTCCATAACTCGTTCCGGGGACCTCTTAATGTAAGAAGTCCCGACTGCCGAGTCTCTTGCTGCAGTTGGATCCCTATTTTATATCCTCTCCTCGGGTCACTGAACAGAAGGAATTTCCATGAACAGCTGCAAGTTCGGACAACAAGAGCAGCTTAAGGAACTGACTCTACCGGAGCTAAGTAAAGCTGACTGACTGCTGAGCTAACTAAACGCCTTATCTCCCTCGTATGCAACTGAGCCAGGGCCACTCTTAAGAACTTCTCCTTGCTCACGTCGCTATCGCTCGTCCCTTTCCTTACAGAAGTTAGATAAGTCTCTTCCGCGTACAAATAAGACTTCTAACCATTCAACGAGTCACATGCCAAAGAAAATGGAGCTCTATCGCCAGATAGCTTTCTCGGGACTCTTAATAGAAGCGCACTTTTTACATTACAAAGCTTGTGCCCTTGAGCGCCAGCAAGAGTCGTGAGGCCATTCACTCGAATTAATTTTATAGCGGCCCGATTCTCTCGTTCGGGACCCTCTTGTTGATGCATGTGTTACTATTCTATTATAGTAGAAGTCTCTACTTCTCTTTTCTCTTCCCTTAACGAATGAGCTTGAATTCAAGATCTTAGGCACCGGAACGAATGAATAAGGCTTAGGCTATAACCTCTTTATCCAGGGAGAAATGATTGATATACTTTTCTTTTCCCGTTTTGCCATTTTCTTTAATGGAAGATCTTAGGCTGGCTCTGACCTCTTTATCCTGGGATAAAGTGTTTATTGATTCCTTGAGTTCACTTTAGTTTTGACTTCAATTCCAGCCTCCGACCGGAACGAATGAATAAGGCTGAGGCCCGAGGCAAGGACGGGGTTAGACGTGACGTCTCAAGAAAGAAAAGAGGAACGAGTGATAACGACGTCTCATTCGACAGAAAGAGGAACGACGGGACAATTAAGATAAGTAGGCACAAAACTGATTACATTACAAATCATTTGCCCAAACAAATTACATTAAAAATTCTTTGCTCCAGCAAGAGGTCGTGAATGGATGGCCATTCACTCTTTGGTCTCTACTTTTCATTTCCCTACCTTGAGTTCAAAGTTAACTTAAATTCCAGATCTTAGGCTGCCTCCGACCGGAACGAATGAATATGAATAAGGCTCCGCTTTCTCGATCAGAAAGAACTTCGTATTCCGTATTCTCTCTATATAAAGATAAAGTAAATGTAGACCATTCTTATTATAAGAATTATAAGAGACTATTGCTAAAACGCAATGAACTCTTTCCATTCACGCGTCATTATCATTCGCACCGCAGCAAGAGTCGTGAACTCTTTATTGAGGTGTAGAGCCAGCAGCTGCATATGCAAGATCTTTAAACGTCCCTCTCCAACAGAACTTACTAAATTAAGGGCGAGCACAACTACTTTTTATTTTTGTCCCTTCCTTTAGTCACACGTCGCTTCTTCCCTACACTGCGTTTGGCCCTCTCGCTCATTCGCTCGAGCCCGTCGTTCGTTATCACTCGCACTCGGACCTCCCCTTTTGTGGGCCAGCGGGGTCTCACATCCCGTCAACAAAACCTTCTGGTTAAGGACACGGGCTCATCAATCATTTCCTATCCTAACCTTTCCCCCAAACCCCCTATCCGGGATCCTATCCGGGATGAAGATAGAGGGACTTGCAGCTCAACTCAACTCTTTTCTTTTCACGTCGCTGTCGTCATCGGTCTAGTCTAACACCCCGGCAACAGTCGTGAATGGTAAGGGGCCATGAACTCGTACATTCTCACTCTCCCCGCAGGTCGAACCCGTCCACGTCACTGTCGTTCGTGCCTTGCCCTTAGCAGTAAGTAAGCTTTCTTCACCATTGTATTGGAGCTCCACCTTTCACCCCAGAAGACTCAAAATAAGGATATGCAGGCTCCGCACCCTCAGTTAAAACAAGCCGGCTGCTGAATGGTCTTTGGTTCTATCCCGTCCAGCTCCACCCGTCGTTCTCACTCGTACCTCACATTAAATTATAGTATAAGCTATAAGCTCCTCCTTTCAAGTATAAGCTATAAGCTCCTCCTTTTGTCTTCGTCTCTCATATTGTAGCACTTCGTCCCATGATTCATTATTCTTCCTCTGCTTGCCTTCAAGATAGGGCCTTTCTTTCGTTGGCAGCTCGAGTTTCCGTTGCTGCTTTTGTATAAGCTCTTCTTATCTCTTATCCGCTAAGCTCCTCTTATCTCTTATCCGCGTACATTAGTCATTCTTTATGATTCCCGGGAGATAAGAGAACGGACTGGACTGGAAAGGCTACTTATTATATAACTACTAACTCGGTATCGGTATATGAATCTTACTCAAGGGCAAGGGCATTTCTAGTAGAAGCAGCTTGTTCCACGTAAGTTGTTGTTTCGTAGGCAGTTCTTTATCCTCCTTGTTTAAGTCCTCTCTTTTCCGGTGCTTTCTGAACTGAACACCTTCTTGTCTAATAGGATTGATTTGCTCTGAAGGGCATCGGATAGTGATAGTCTAATATGGTAAGAGTGAATGGAAACATGAACGACTACTTACAGCAAGTGCATCGGATAGTCTAAATGGAAGCCCATCTTACGATGCCCTGAATGTTAGACTCTTGCTGATAAAAGAAAGATAAATGAAAGTATGAGAAAGTTCATCATTAGACTTTTGAGTTCATCATAAGACTTTTTCTTTCCTAACATGAGTGTGTTTTTTAAGGTAGGAATGAAAGGCCCGAGGAAGGAGCGATAGCGACGTAGAGGGGAACGACGTCTCGTTTTAAAGTAAGGGGAGAGGATAACGACGCGCTCGAGCTACAATCTTCCAGTAAGGACCGAACAAAGTGACGGGGCAAATTCATAAGTATGATTCTTCCTCTACCTCAAGCAAGAGTCTAACATGATAAGAAAAGATCTTTCGTAGTGAAGAATGAAATACCATGAACTCCAGCTAGCTGGCACCAAGAGGGAATGGAACAAATCCATTCCCTCCTGGTGCTGGAGGGAATGGTATCCCATTCACTCTTTCCAAAGAGGGAATTCCATTCCCTCCTGGAAGGAGTTCATGTATACATTCCCTCCAGCTAGCTGGCTGGATCTTTCGTAGTTTTGTTTTGTAGAACGACTACGGTATGTTTTAGCAAGAGTCTAACATGTCCATTCGGACCATTCACCACGTCGCTTCGCTCGTCCCCTTCTTTATCACTCTTTCCCTCAGACAAGAAGCGGGCAAGAAACCTCAAGGAAACTCAATAAGTGCCTCGTATCAGAAGAAGAATGAAAGCAAACAGCAGTAGTTTTAGGTATCTTTCCCTGAACTCACATTGAATTCACAGAACTCGAAGAAGGCACGTCGTCCCGTCCCACGTCGCTGTCGCTCGTACCTCGGACCGCAGCTGAGCCAGCAACTCAATTCCCGACCTGCCTATCAACATCTTAAGGTTATGGGATGAAGGAATGCTCTGCTCATCTGCTCCAGACCGCCCCTACCCTGAAGCTTGAGTGCTTTGCCTCGTTCGGGACTATGAAAGATCTTAAAAGACCGGATCAAGAGCAGCTCTTAATGGAAAGACGGGAGCGGAAGTCAATTCGTTCTTTATGCACGACTGCTGCTATTGTTCATGAGAATTCCTTAAGTTCATTAGTTGTTGCAAAGACAAAGATCAAAGATATTAAGTTCATTAGTTGATGCCATGTTAGCAGCAGCAGCTCCTTCGTAGGTTAAAGAGGGTGTTCAAGTTCAAACGTTTATGAATATGTGTAGCCTAGAGCAGCTCCTCTTTGGTTCTTTCAGGCGTCGTTATCACTCTCAACAAGAGGTCGTGAATCTTGGAATGAACTCTTTCCCTGAACTCGTAAGGGGTCCCTGGTCCGCCTCCTACATTAAATCAAGGCCCGAGGCAAGGGACGAGCGATAGCGACGTGGTCAACTGGAACTCGCCTATCCCTTTAGATTCCAGATATGAGTTTGCCCATGAACTCGTCGGAATTCACTCTACCCCTATGGGGAGGTGTTCAGTCTTTCCTATAGCTCTTCCCGGACTCCAGTGGGATTGACCCCTGGTCTTTATCCAATGAGGGGTTCGGTTATGTAATACACTCGACGAGCTTTAGAGGGATTAGACGTGAGAGGCCAGAAACTTACACTTTAGTACGCGTTTGGTACGACTGAAAGAGAGAGTCAAGAAAAGGGTTCTTGTTCTAGGCGCCCATTTCCGAACCCAGATAAAGAAGTTGCGTAAGGTACGAGCAAAGCGACTAAGACGAACGATAGTGACGTGAAGACGTCGAAGGGGCGACGTGAGAATGACGGGACGAAATTGTGAGTTAGACGCGCTCGCACGCCAATCACACGAGATTGCGCTACCACGCTTCTAGTTTTTCAAGCCTTTAAAGAAAGTTATTCATTTCTTTGTGGATAGTGTCGGGAAGAGTTGGATCCGCTTCACGAGTCTGATTCAGGCTAAGAACTATTTATCCTCTTTATCCGGGGATAAAGATCTTATGATATCAAGAACTCCCTTTTAAAAGTGAACTTGAGTTCTTTCATTCCAGCCGGAGACCGGAACGAATGAATAGATTCATAACTCTAATGGCTTAAGACCGATTTTGCCTATGAAGAACTAGAAAGCCTCTTTATCGGGGGGCAAAGCAAATTCACTTCTCTTTTCCCGTACTTGAGTTCAAGTTAACTGAAATTCATATCTTAGGCTCCTCCGACCGGAACGAATGAATAAGGCTGAAGACCAAGACTGACGTACTGAACCTGACGTACTGAACTTTTGACATTCCTAATTCCTATACTAAACTCAAACCATTCCAAATACAAGAAATTCCTCATTTTCCTCCCCTAATGATATTCCTCCCGGAATAGAATAAAGTAATTTCATATTGAATCTTGCAGCTAATCAAATTCTTCTTTTCCTGAGTGACCCAAAATGCAAACACTCCTAAAATATTAGGGCAGCCGTTTTCCCAGGCTTGGCGGGACCTTGGTCCACAATATGCGAAGCCCCATGGGTCGTTGCTTTTCTCGATCTTAAGGAATGAAAGAACTTCGTGTTCTCTAGTACTAGAGATAGAAAGTGAATGAAGGATAGAAAGTGAATGAGACTGAGACGTTGCATACGCATGTGTTAAGCATATGGAATATTCAGATCTTTTCCCCTTAGCTGGAGGGAATGTATCCATTCACTCCCTGACTTGAGCTTGAGTTAGTGCACTTGAATAAGAGATCTTAGGCTCCTATAACCGGCTTCACGGGACCGCAGCCCACTACTGTGAAGCTCTACTGGGTAGAGCTTTCTCGATCTACTTGAATTCAAGAACACAAGTTCACTCTTCACTCAAGTCTAAGTAAAGTCTAAGAATTATCTTATCTCCATAACCATTCTGATTATCTTCTTATGAACATGATGATTCTATTAAAAATATCTTATATAATAAGATCATGCGACGGACGTTAAGTGCTCGCCCTTAATTTAGTAAGTTCGTTGGCCCCAAAGAAAAGAAAATAATACGTGAATGTGTTCCATTCACTCTTGGAAAGAGTGAATGTATACATTCACGACCTGGTGCTAGCTTGGGAAAGCGAGGTGTTGTCGAAAGATTTTGAGTGAGAAACGTGGGTTCTTTTTTTCGGCATAAAACCACTGCTTATATATCTTCTACTTCTAATCAGACGAATAAAAAATGAGAAGAGAGAGACTCAATAAAATACTAGATTGGAATCGTCTTCTTCGCTTCGTCCGATCCTGATTCACCTACTGAATTCATCAACTTCGCATCCCTGGGCATTCGTTTCGCATTGAATCAAAGCCCGGGTTGCTTGCCTCCGACTACCCACAAAAGTAGTGGTTTGGGCCCTTACGGAGATAGCATTTGTTGCTTTTTGGACCTACTTGTAGAGGCGCACGTCCTGAGCCCACTCACCGAGTAGTCTCTCCTATACGAGATCAAAAGAATGGTCAAATTCACCCACTTTGCTCTCCATCACTACTTTTCCTATTAGATAGGATAGGACAAGTGATGTTTCAATGCTTGCAGCCCCTTCTCTTCACTGCCGATGCCGAGTCTTCTTTCTGAGATTGATTCTTCGTGGGCTGGTCGATCCGATGCATTGCTAGAGGTGCCGTGCTTAGGAGTTCAGTACTGGGATTCTGTCTTCTGATTGACTTCCTCATTTGCAGAGATCGCGCTGTGTAAGGACTGCAGAGATTGCGCTCCTACGTCGCTTACTCTGCGACTCTGCCGCTCCTCATCATTGGCTCGCTCATGTGTCATTAGCCCGGAGATTAGGTTAAGTGGTTTGCTTCAGATGGTCAGCTGCAGATTAAGCGGCTTTAGGATTGCTTCAATTCAATTGCGGATCGCAGAGCTCAACTTTGCCGTTCCTCCACTCTCCTAAGACTAGAATGAGAATAGAATTGGCACCTCGACTCCCTCTACCCGACCGGAACGAGCTAGACTAAGATAATCAAAGCCTAAGACAAGAATCGGAATGAGGAGGGGATAGAGAAAGGTAGGCTCAGTATCGCCGGCCATGAACTAGATGTTGATCCACATGGGATGGGGTGCAACTATCGAGAGTAGATGTAGTCGAGTGAGCCCTCCATACAAGCGTAACCGAAAAAGATCCTTATAGCTTAAGGTCCTCATATCCACTGGGATGATCTTCCTGCTGATATAAGACTACTGTTGCTGTAATGGTCGAGCTGTCTTTCTCTTTCTTTCTTATTGTGATTGTCGAATGATTGAGGAAGGTTGGCTCGCTATTCGATCGCTCTCGCTAATCACTCGCATTCCTTAGCCTCGTCACCGCGGATGAGTCTGCCCGGGCACGTGATTTGATTGCAAAGATTTCGTTTCACTCTTGCCCTTTCTCGAGTCTCTTCTTCACTTTCTTCGATTGATTCTGTAGCTTCGCATTCAATGGTACCGCTCCATGGGCTTCTAAATACCCTACCTACCGCTTACCTATACGTGGGGAGGCCCTACCTTACTTAACTGAATTGGGAAAGAAGAAAATTCTCACTGAGAGAGAGTGCCGAGCGCTACTCATCTCTCGCACCAGAGCCAGACTTGCGTCGCTCATGCTCCCCTGCCCTTTCTCTATTACTTATTAGCTAAACCGGTTTTCTCGGTAGCTAAGACTTTCTCTGACCAGTGCCAGGGACCTCTTGATGGGATCCCGCCTCTCATGTGGTAGACGCCTAGCACCTTGCTTCCTGGCATGAGTTGACCTCTAGCTTCCCGGGGGAGGATCTCGATCTGCCGAGCCAGCCCTCAGCCGAAGATTCGGATTCCTCAGGTGGAGTCTACCGTCGTTGCACCGATCGCAAACGAGCGAGCCCAACTAGAACTGAAGCTTACTTATTTGGTCGGATCCCTTCTCTAGGAGCTGGGGCGGAATAATGGTTCTCGCTGCTCTGCCTAACCGCTGATGATCTATCAAAGCCTTGTCCTCTGCCTTCTCTTTGTCGCAAGCACCGAAGCTCTCGTTCACGAGCTTCTATTTCACGAGCTCCTTCTCTGATGCACTCACTGAGTCCTTGATCTATCCTTTATTTTATGGTCGGCACCCCAGGTCCTATGCGGATGCAGGCCCCCTTCTCAAGGCTAGGAGATGAGTGGGAACTATAGCGTCTGACCTCGAGCTCACACAACTTCAGATCCCCATCCTCTCGCACCTTTGACACTGCCCACTGCCATTGAGTCGCATAGGCCATTCTCTGGATCTTGCTTTCCTAGGTATGCGTCCGCCTTGCCGTGCCTTCCTCTCCTTTCTTCTCTACTGATAAGTTCGTCTCGCCCATGTCCCCTTTCTTTCCACGCATGTCTCGCTCAATTGCACTCCGCTACTACCAGAGTCCTTGGAAAACTGATTCTTGTATCAGGGCCCTCGCATCTCTTCCTCAGTAGTATTCCGCTACCGTTGGTAAAGAAATTGGGGGAAGGCCTATACTGCTTTCCCTCCGACTGTCCCCATGAAAGTGCTCACATCTCTAGCTTCGAAAAGACCTATGAAAGGAGCGACTGGAAGACTCATAGTTGCGGAGGCTCAGGTTCAGTGAGCAGAGTGAGCAGTTGATAGTTCAACTCAGTGACCTTTGACAGCGCTCCCGTGACGTAAAGGACAAAAAGAGAGGCTTAGCAGATCAGATAGGTTGGCAAAGCAGATAGATAGATAGAGATAGGCGGGAGGTAGAAAAGAAAGAGAGGGGAGTTCTCTTAGGGGGGTGCTTCGACTTCGCTTTGCAGGGCAGGACTCGTCTTCCCACCACACTAATTCTTTCCCATGATGAGTAGATCGTAGATCCGATCAGTGAGTGTGTCTGGTCGATCAGTGAAGCCCTCATCTATGCACCGAAGATTCGGATAGTCTCCCTCCCAAGAGTCTGCCAATATGTACTGTACGGTAGCCTCTGCCTCACCGCTGCTATTCCGAGTTGAGTTCAGATAGTCTCCCTCTTTCGCTCCTCTTCATTGGCTCGCTCATAGGAACTGGGCTCGTCAGGAAGGTGATCTGGCTTCCCATTGCTAGGCTTGAGATAGTTCCCCGTCCAGGCATGACTTGCTTTCACTCTTCGGGACCAGAGGCAGAGGGACCGTAGCCTTGAGAACTTCCGCGTAGCATCTTCAATCTCCACCAGACCAGCTCCTATCTATCTCTACCAGCTCTTCCTTTGAACTGAACTACCAGCTCTTCCTTTTTCTATTGATAGTCAACCAGCTCTTCCTTTTTAACTACTATTGATAGTTGACTACTATAGAACTTCTGCTTATATACGATAGAAGACAGTCCCGGCATGACTAGCGGTTCAGGGAAGAGAGGCTATCTCTCATTGTCCCAGGGTCTGAGAAGGGAGGCCCACCAATCAACTGATGAAAGGTGAGTGACCAATCAACTGATTCAAGGGGAGGTGAGCTGATTCAATTCAAGCAAGTAATCGCGGATCAGGCAGGGATCGAGGCTTCTTTTCTTATTAGTCGATCTGAAAGTCCAACTGAGCTGAGATTCTTTGCTCGATCTGAGATGCAGCTAATGGTGGGCTCGCGAATGAACTCTCGGCCAAGCATCTGCCACGTGGAGCATAGCCACACTTAGCCACTCTCTCCTTCTAGGACGGTCAGGACGGTCTTGGTCTGTCCTTCTCTACCGGTCTTCGTCTTCGGGGCTTATCTACTCTCAAGTGGGCACGCTCATCCGGCTTGCTTCTTCGACAACACAGTGTGAAGGAAAGATGAAAGATCTCGCCCACTGCTATTGAAAGAACCACAACCTGAGAAAGATTCTTTTGATTGGCCCGAGCTGACCAGCTCACCGATCGAGTACTAGCTTGGTTCTCTATGCCATTGGAATAAGACTACAGTCTCTACAGATCATACCTCCTACTACTGCTTCTATACATAGCTACCATACTACTGCTTCTATTATTACTACCGTCCCTACTGGTTTTCTATTTGATATATCTGCTCCGACAAGACCTATTCTGTCAAGTAGACGAGACCAGCCAGCCCGTACTTACTATAAGAGCTTGAGCCGCTACGCACCACCCACCTTTCATCCGTCCTAGTCCTCGTGTCGATGTGTCGATTCTCTGTCCTAGTCCTCGTGTCGATTCCCGTCGTAGTCGCTGTGCCAATCAATGGTATGAGCTCTGAGATCGAGCCAGACCCGGAAGAGTGATGAAGACTGTAGAGAGAGAAAGAAGAACTAACTATATATATAGAAGGATTACTTGAATGGCAGAATGAACCAACTTGTAGAGTAGCACAGGTTTCGCAGCTATGTTGGACAACTATTCTTTCTTTGACCGTACCTTGGTCTCGCCATCTTGAATCTCCTTCGCAAAGCAGGGCCGGACGTACGATGCATTCCCTTCTGAGCCCATCCTATGCTCGAACCCCAACCCCAGCCTTCGTCACCTCCTTTGTAGTCGCTCTGCTCGTCCCTAAACAACCGTTCGACGCCCACTATTAGAGTAGTCTTACCTCGGGTCTTCAAAGGAGCTCATCTGAGTCGGGTGCGATGGGGAGTGATAGTCAACTACTGAGAAGGAGTGTTTCATGCCTAGTCAGGCAAGGCACCACTTCCATACTTGTCTTGTCCAATCCCAATGGAACAGTTGAGATCACTAAAGCCACCAGTGCAACAGTTGATCTCACTAAGGCCTAAAAGCAGTGCACCTGCTGTCCAGTCCGGCACATCATCCATACTTGTCTAGTCCAATCCCAATGGAACAACAGAACTGTTGATCTCAGACAGGGTCAAAAGTAGTGTGCCTCTAGAAGAGGGTTCATTTCACTGAAATTTCGATCTCATATAGGGCCCAAACCAGTGTTGCTCGGAGAAGGGGTCACTTCAGCTAACAAATGCTATCTCCTTATGGGCAGACGAATCGGTGATGAGGCTGCGGATGTGGAACTGTTGATCTCTTAATGGGTAAAAAGGAGTGCGCTTCGGAGATAGTGTGCTTTTTGCAACAATTTCTATCTCCTAATGGGCCCAAACCAGTGTCGCAGAGCAAAGACCAATAGGGATAGGGACCAGTGAGGAGTGAATGGGGAGCTCTCTTCAAGAGAAAGGTGCTACGCGGTGCAGAGCGAGAAGAAAAGAAGGAACGTTGGGATCGGATCGACCAGCCCACGAAGCAAAGAGAAGGTGCGAAGCGAGATCACAGTAGGGAGTCTTGGGTCGGGATAGATGGGGAGTTAGCTTCCTAAATCCAAACTATAATATAATGCGAAGGCAGGAGCTAGAACAGAGGTCGGGCCACATGAACTGGTGAGCGGCTTCGTTGCGCTACGTATCCATCGAATGCAAATAGTCTCCCCACTCCACGGTACGGAGAATCTTCGGCTGAGGGATAGGCGGAGAAGAAGGAAAGGTAAGACGAGAGCGGGCTACCAGGGAAGGGATAAGGCAACTGGCTATCATGGAAAGGGGCGGTTCAATCAAAGGCATCTCGGCATCTCGGTTCAATCAAGGCATCTCGGCACCGGTTTCATTCTCCCCACGTAGCGGTTCAGAAAGAAGCTCAGTTCTAGCTCTGACCAGACCAGGAGGAAGATATGGTGCTCTACGCGGGTTAAGTCTGGGAAAAAGGAGTCTTCGGCATCGGGATGGGAGAGGAGCTCGTTCAACTTAGCAGACCAGTCATCGGCTCGGGGAGTCGACTCATGCGGTTCAATCTTGCTAGTCTGGCTCGTGACCTTTATCTAATATGGGTGAGGGAAGACGAGCAGAGGAAGAGTGCGTAGTCGACTTCAGAGTGAATTGGCACCGGGGCACCAAGAAACTATGGATCGGGCTAAAGAGGGGGGAAAGGAGCGAAGAAAGGAGCGGAAAAGGGAGCGAACGGGCATCGAGGGCAAAGTTGAGCGGAAGCGAAATCTTTGCAATCACGGCCCGCGACTCCGAGGCAATTAATTATATAAAAAGAAGGAACGGCTTTACTCTGCGCCGCTCAACAAAGCCGGTAGGGAGCGAGACAGAGCAAACACTCATTTATAGTAATGGAGCTGGACCAGAACTAGAGCGCAGTTCATATGATCTGAGGTCGGTTAGGCAGTTCCTAGCGAATTGAATTCAGCCGATTCACTCCATTCATAAGAGAGCTTTGTAGATGAATTCTTGTTCTCAGTTCTCTAATTAGATTGGCCTATTGGATGGGCCGAGTAAGCGCTTGCTTTGCGCGTCAGCGAATCAACTGAGACAAGCTCCTATTAATTTAGCTTCACATAGATATAGCTTCACTCAAGATTTGCAAGAAGGGGCTTCGTTGAGCAAAGCGAAATCTTTGCAAACAGCAAACAATTCGATAGGATGGATAGTCCAGTTCAGAGCCGGAGCAGCGAAAGCACGAGCTCAAGCTCACTCGCATGCCATTCTTCAGTCGTTAGGGCAGCTCACTCAGACCTTTCTGAAGTTGATTGGTTAGACCTTTCTGAAGTTGATTGGTTAATTAATCAGCAGGGGAAGCCACTCCGTGCCTCGGTTTTCAATATTCTATGATCTGAGTCGGGTGCGATCAGGCTCTTCGTTTATTTCGGTTCGGGAGCAATAGGGGCTCAGTTTGATTTTATTGAAATAAGAATGAGTTTCGTTCGGGGCAGAGTCAAGCTTTTGCGCGATCTCTGCAATCCCTGCTACCATGAGCGGTGAGTTCATGAAGCGAAATCAAAGCATCATTGAAGTTCGGAGCGCGATCTCTGCAATTGAAGCAAAGCAAACCAAAGCCAAGCGAAGTAGAATCATGAAGGTCAGCGAACAAGAGTGAATAAGAGAAGTGCAGCGGAGAGGAAAGACCAGACTCACGGATGGGATCAGTTCTGATTCTAGGCGACCATTAGTGAGGGTAGTCTCCGTGGAAGGAGTAGAATAGAAAGGGGAAGCGACCTCTCCGCCAGCCAATCCGATGAGTGCGTGGGGTGAGGCTGAGATGAAGATCAGCCGACAAGAGAAGATCTTTCGTAGTTTTGATTTGAATCAAAGTTGCGCAGCCGACGAAGAATCAAAGGAAAGCAGCTAAGCTAACGAACTCGAGTTGGGGCTTGAGCTATGCGAAATCAAAGCAACCGGAGCGTGATCTCTGCTACGATCAAAGCAATCCGCTTTGTTGAGCTAAGAGTCAATCTCAAAGGTCAATCTAAAAGGCAGAGTCCACCAACCTAAACTCATCCCTTCCCGGAGCTCTGTCTAAGGGCCATCTTAAGAGAGAAAGGGCAGACACACTCACTGATCACCGACTTGACTATCCATGGGTTCGAATCCTGTCCCCGGCATTTCGTCTACGCACTCGTACCTCGAACTGAGAAGAGAACCGGAAATAAGGAGCTTGCAAGAAGAAAAGAACTGAGAAGAGAACCAGAAATAGGAGCTTCCAATAGCTGCGATCCAATAGTGGAGTGCAAAAAGCAGCGATCAATCCATCCAAAATATAGTAGTTCATAATCTTATCTTGCTTGGATCCAAGGCGAGATTGCAATGTCCTTCTCTAACTGGTAGAAGTCCGAGACATGTGAGCGAGGCACGGCTTCCTCCCTCCTCGGCATGAGCCCTATCCACCACAGCCGAATCGTCCATCTCCACTCCAATAGGCTAACTGCTCCGTGGGACCCTACCTGCTTCGAAGACAAGAAAGCCCATGAACGATGCGACCAGCTCGTGAGGAGCCCTAACGGTCAATATTGGCCCTCCTCACAGTGGGATATCAAGCCAGCTAGCTTTGACTGTCCCACAGGCGAGTGCGAGTGGAGAGTCAGGTACGGGTGGCGAAGTCGAATCATGAAGGGTAGAGTTTCACCGGGCTAGATTCATGAGGGTCCCAGAATAGGCGACCTTTGGGAGGGCGAGGGCGTAGCATAGGTGCGACCAAGAGCAAGGGGAGGAGAGGACTCATCCGCTCCGGACAAGTAAGAGTGAAAGTCTTCGTTCAAGTAAGAGGAGAGTTCCAGGAGATAGTTCTCGGCGAGACCAACTCTATATAATGTAAAAAGGAGCTCATCTAACTTTTGGTAAAGATGGTAAAGAGCTCGAGTCGAGGTCAGCGAACTCGTGTCAGTCGGGAGGGCGATTCAAGATTAGTAGGTCTAGCGCTCATCAGCTTCATTCGTAGGTTTAGCGAATCTTTTCAATGAAAGTCGGGTCCCCGGGGTAGGTCAACGCTTTCTTCTCTGCTTCTCGTTGGTCTAGTGAATCTGGTTCTCGTGGGTAGGTCGTGAGCACCTTCCTTCCGGCTACTCTTCATTCTTTTCAGGTCGGATTGCAAAGATTTCGCGTAGCAGTGCTGTTGCGGATTGCAAAGCTCTAATGATGCTCCACTTGTCTAGTCTAGTCTATCATGGCTTCATTGGTCACATGCCTAAGAGGCTCTGTCTGTCATGCGCCTACGAAGTGGTCTGGTCTAACAAGTCCCGGTCTCTAGGGAGCACTGAAGCTCTGCCCTCCCATCTAGCCGAAGACCTCCGCTCCGGACCTGCACTCAACTAAAGTGAAAGTAAGAGATCCGGGGAGTGAAGTTAGCGATAGAACTGAAATACTTCCCATCCCAGGCTGCTATTGATCCTTTTCTTGCATAGCGAGAGATCCTTTTCTTGCATAGCCCTATTCAGCTAAGCGGAACAGAGGGCAGCCACACTCACTGATCGGATCTACTTATCATGGGTTCTGTCCCCAACTATCGCTACCCATTTCTTTCTTTGTGTCTTGCGCTACCATTCTGATCTTTGTCCAAGCCTAACAATTCTTTTCTTTGTCCAATCCAATCGGGCCGGGCCACTCTTCCTGTAGAGTAAGTTAGTCGCTCCCGTGTCAATGGTAGAGTAAAGAAAGACTCTCTTGGCTCAGTGCGTGTACAATTATAGGAAAGGTTCAATTCCCAGTAATCGGTAGTAGCGTCAGATAAGTGAGTCATGGGTTCGAATCCCGTCATTGCTACCAATTTCTTTCTGAGTGTGACGCGCTGCGCTACCTTTCTTTGCACCGCGCTGCGCTACCTTTCTTTGCCCAGGCAGTGATAGAGGAGCGAGCTAGGCGACGCCCATCCAAAGCTTCGTCCTTAATTATATGATAGAGTAAGATCCGACTGTCCCCAACTATCGATTCAGATCCGAGAAAGATGAATGTGATCCGATACGAGAAATGAATGAAAGCCGATGCACGGGTTCGATTTGGTCTAGCACCTCGAGCTAGACTTTCTTCCCGAAGGAATCCTCTCACGTTAGGTCAGTGGGAATGGCATCAGTAGTCTCCTAGGTGGAAGTAGTAGCTAAGGAGTGCCAGGCAGATCGAGATCCTCCCCCGGGAAGCTAGGGCTGAGCGCTGAGCTAAGGCAAGGCTTCGTTCCCATCACACAATCAATGCGTGTGTAGTTGGGGACAGGCAGACTCATCCGCAGAGTCCAACCTCCAACCAAGTCCGAGTCCAAGGCCCATGGAGCGGTATGCGTTCAAGTGGCTGGGTAGGAACTTAAAGTGGTAGTTTCGCACACAATAGTTATTGAGAAATGCGTTCAAGTGGCAGATTCATACAGTTGCATTAGGGAAGCCAAGGTCTTCGTAGATAAGAAAGAACTAGAAGGTCCTCGTAGATAAGAAAGAACTAGCCAAGGTCTTCGTATTACTCCAATCCAAGGTGTTCCACCATCACCATCGCATCGTGTGGAAGAGGCCGAAGCCATCTTTCAAGTTCAACCATCGGAGCCTTAGCCATAGCATCTCAGCCCTGGTAGGCGGACTCAGTGTAGCTCTGACTTGGATTCTCTAACTCTGCTCTAATTCTTCGGACTAATTCGGAGCCTGAAATAGGTGCCGAACTCCTTCTAGGCATAGAACTTTTCCGTCTAATATCAATCTTTCGATGCATAGTACCGCAGTCTAATTATTCCATATGTGTAGTACCATCCGAGCAGTCTTATTCCTCCATGTTCCGTACCTTCCAAAGCGGTCTTCTCAGTCCATTCTTTGCAAGGCACCTTTCTGACGTCGCTGTCGCTCCCGTCGTTGTCACGGCAGACTATAATAAGTAAGGATAGGCTCGACCCTAAGGGTAGGGATAGGGATTAGATCTTTCTACGTGTGTTTTTTGAATCACGTATATAATGAACGTATTATTCAATTTTCTAGGCCAAGAGGGAATGGAACAAATCCAAGCTACTCCCTCTCTCCCCAGCAAATTCTAGTATGTAGTGAATAAAGCCCTACATACTAGAATTTGGAAAAGGATGGAATGTATACATTCACGTATTATTCCATTTTCTAGGCCCCAGAAAAAAAAATAATACGGGAATGGAACAAAGAAATTTCCATTCCCTCCTTATTTTCTTTGGGAGGGGAGTTCATGGTCCTTTACCATTCACTCCTGGTGTTGGCTAGCTGGAGAGAGGAACGAATTATTGTGATAACGACGTCTCTAGAAAAACCCTTCAAAAATCCTTATTAGCTCAGAAAGATCAGTTGCTTGGACAACTTCTCGAGCCTGGATATAGAAACCGAGATCAAACAATTGCTGACCCAAAGCACTTAGAGTCATGCCCCGCGGTTGCGTCAGCGTCGCCTCGGGTGGGAGCAGCCTCCTAGCGAGATCTCGTACGGTTCTGATGTTCAAGCCAAAGGAAGCGCTCCTGCGCTTTCTGTCTTAAAGGCGAAGCTCCAAAGCAATTCTCTCATCTGAAAGCATGTGCTCAAAGGCAACCCTCTCTGTATCACTTTCGGTCCCAGCCCCTATAATGTTCCTTCTTCTGTAGGAAAGGTCAGGATGAGTTCCGACAGACTTGCGGGGGGACGCCTTCACAAGATGAATATGACTCTTTGTCTTATTCTGACCCTCATCAGTGGCTTTCCAGGCTTTGTACTGCTGAAGCAAAAGATCTGCCCGACGCGGGACTAGGTCCATCAATCCGGGCAACATCCATATGCAGGGGCTTTCTCTCTAGGGTTTTGAAAGAAAATGCCAATCATTCTGGAGAGAGAGACAATACAACATTCTCTTCTCTATCCACCAGTCGGCAAAGGCACCATTGCACCTTTGAACTCGGCAGGAGTGAAGCCTAGAGGGTCGACCCGCTGGAAAGAATTCCACCATTGTCGGATGACCCGTGCCACATCCGCCCCATCATAGCTTCTCCCTTGGGGCTTAAACTTCCAAGCTGGATCAATGACGCATTGCACATACTCTTATTGCTAAGGACAGGTGGAAGGTACTGTTCCAATACAACGGACTTCTTTTTCCTAAATACAAGCACGCTTGGCCGTATGCTGAGCAGAAAAGAACGTGCCGAGTCCTCCATGTTCGAGCATCTGCTCTCAACGCCGGGGTGGATTTCAGTTCCCCAACCATCCTTTATCTCATCTTCAATGCGGCGGCCACTCGTTCCTATGCTTTGATAGTTGAATCTAGCACCCTCACTGTCTCTTGGAGGAGTTCTTCCCAAGGCTTCTCTGACACTTTGAAACTCTTTCTGTGCGTTGCCGTCCGCTATGCCAGCTAATCTGACCATCATCGCTCGCTCCTTACCGTGTTACAGAATGAGTGTAGCTCCCTCCTTCAAGTTCAAGTAGGCATGGATATCTTTCGGTCCCCGCTCCTACTCTAACCATTTCATGTAACTCGTCTGGTCGCCCTACAAACAAAGATAGAAGGTTCACGATTTCCCAGTCTCATTATCTCTTGCTTCCTTATAGTGGTTAGTGAATGGGCCTTTGTAGGCTTCTCCTATTCCATTTCGAAGTTCGAGGTGCTCAGGTCTGATTAGCTAGTTGGTCAGGCAAGAGCTTTAAAGGCTCAGAGCGGATAGATTCCTGTAGTTCTCAAACCACGGAGGAAAGTGATCCCGAGTCCTCCGAATCCGTCTTTCTTGCTCTGCCCTCGGCCTACGAACACTACTCTCAAAAGAGGCTTTCTGCCTTGTCAAGTACCAGAGATGTGAATGAAGAAGAAAGAGCGCTCAAATCTCGACTTCGGGATCAGCAGGAGGGGAATGAGTGGCAGATTCCACTCCACATTAACATTAGGAGGCGTAGGCTTTGCTTGGATGGATGTTAGAGAGAGGGGGGCAGTTCTGTTTCCGTTTCAAGCAGACGAGAGAGACGGGACGCAGCAGGCGGAAAAAAAGAAGGTAGGACAAAAAGACTTCCGTTGTTCGAAAATCCCCTGCAGTAGAAGAGGAGGCATGCCATGCCATAGTTGAAGAAGGGGACAGAGATCCTATAACTAGGGCTCTTCTTCGTGGACTAGTCTTTCTCTTTTCTCCTTCTCCCACTGGATCGAATCGTGTCAGGGACCAGGCGCCCCAGAGGGTTGGTGTGAAGCTAACTGCTAACTCTTTCTAGCTCACTGAGATGCATAGATTGCTCTTTCTGCAGTCCAACTTTTTGAGGCGGAGCCATCTACGATTGGTCCTTTTTATGCAATTAGGGGCCGTTGGAAGTAGTTGTCGAAGCCTCGATGTTGGCATAGGAACGAACGTAGTCACTCTTCATGAGTAGGATCCTCTTTCAGACGGCGGATTGCAAGGGGCTATAGGATCGTGGCGGGGAGGAGTATATCCAAATCCCTCATCTCGGATAGTACTTTGAAGACCATTCACAGAGAACAAGGAAAGACCGCTAGAGATCGTGAAGCGAAGCTAGCACCCTAAACTCCAAGCTACTCTTATTATAACTTAGCTCTTTCATGCTCTTACGCTACCGTTAGCTACGCACCTAAGCTAAGAAAAAAAGAGTGTTTTTCGCATAACCAAAAAAATGAAAGAATGGGCAAGAGGATACCAAAAATAAAAAAGATGGCCACAAGATGAAGATGGAAGTTTTTCCCCATGAACCATTTACTTGACCTATGAAAAAAAGTGTCGAAGCAAAAGAGTCTACTTTCAAACAAAGGATTGGGAGAGATCCCCATTCTGTTGATAAAGAAAATCAGGCCAGCTCGAACTTCCTCCCCGACATTACCAGAAATGGGTAATCGTAGTAGTCTACCTACTCGTAGAGGCGCCTTCCGGACCAAGGCAATAGCAAACTCGCCCCACAAAGTGGTCCAATTCTTGTCTTTCATTTTAAGCTTGGCTTAGTCAAAGCAACCGGGAAACCAATCAAAGAAGAACAATCCGGATGAGTGCAAAAAAAGGGGTCAAGAGTAAGCTCATCGATCGACCCACTTCCTGCGTATGTTGGTCTAGCTGTCGTGTCACCTTTAGTCTTTAGTCAGTGATAGAATGCTTTTCTTCCTTTCCAATGGAATGGAAATTCTCGCCCTATCCCGTTCGTGAGGGTTTCCCGACGGCAATATGAATATATATATCGTCGGTCAATATCTGTAATCAAAAAAGGGGTTACATGTGCTGTTTTATACTCATTGGTAAAGTAAATGAAGAAGTCGTACCATACAAAGTGAAATCAGTAGTAATGGCTGCGAGGCAACGAGTCTGAATAGGCATCAACAAGCACATAGATGTCCGAGGAAAGGCTAGGGCAGTTGGCGGAGAGGTATAATTGAACTTACTATGACCGATTCTATTCTAAGGGGAGAATCCAGCGAAAAGGTCTGTAGTGGTCTACCGGGTAAAAAACGACTTGTCCAAAGTCTACACTCTCTAAATGAAATGCTCGATAATCTTCCATCGTAGTTTCATTACTCTCTCCCAGTCATCTAGAAAGAAGTCTTCCCGGGTCTTATTCTTATCTTCTTCTTCTTTATCTTATAACTTTAGGAATGGTTGAGAGGGCTAACTAAAGGTCTTTCTTCTGGTAGAAGGATAGAAGATATTAGGCTTATAAATGTGTCCGATCTACTAGCTCTCCTACAACCAATCCGGAGACTAAAAGACCTTCACCTCAATCTCCACCGGTTCCCACTGAAAGCAGAGCATTACCTAAGGTAGATCATTTATCCCTCCTTACTCCTTCCAGTTTGCCATAAACCTTCTTGGTTGACATCATCTTCAATCTCAGATGTCAACTCTTCAAGGTGTGCTTTCCCCAAGTTTGTCAGGATCCTCCACATCTGTTCAGTCCTCCTCGAGATTCAATTGGGCTTTTTTCGGAATCCAGGATAGGATGGATTGGTCGAACTTTGCCGCTCTAAGAGATCGACCTCTAGTAGGGTTGGCTCGGGACCGTGGTTACGATGCCACCGCTGCCTGTAGGGATTTCTTAGCTTCTTCTCTACTTTTCTCAAGTGTTAGCTTAGCTTCTTCTCTACCTTCCACCCCCTATCGGCTTCTTCTCCTACACCCAAGATTTTGAAGTTGTTGGTGTTATCGCTGCTAGCCGTTCTCCGTCTTTGGCCCTCCCTCTCCGATCAAGTGAGAGGACAATGAACCTTGCTACCTTCCCAACCGGAAATGAATGCCTGGGGCACGACCAGTCCGCGTCAATTCCTGCTATGGCTTGATGAGGCATGGCCAGCCCGTGTCGAGGTCTAATGGCCTCGTTTTCACTCCATTCTACATCTAAATTCAGCTGGAGAAACACACTTGTATCATGGGACATGGCCTCATTGAATCATCATTCCAAGGCCTTTAAGTTCTCAATTTTGCTCCATTTTCATGTCCTTAATGAAAAAGAACAAAGAGCAAATCTCTAAACAAAAAGAGTAAAAACAATAAAAAAAATGTGAGTATGCAAAATATGCTCATGAGATGATACAGAATACATGCAAACAATATTAAAACTATGCATGAAATACAGACATCAAATACTATGGATCAAGGACACAAAGTGGCTAAGTCTAGATGAGTTAGTGGACTGGACATCTAGCAGGATGGACTCGATGGGAGATCAAGTCAGAAAGTCCTAGCGGGTTAAGTGATCAGATGTTGAGTAGAGGAAATCTAAATAGGTCTGGAGGATAAGGACTAAATAGGATCGGTAGACCGATAGGCAGGTTTGGTCGATCGAATGTTGCGTGTGAACCGAGTCATCCTATGTGATGATGTGACATCCGACGTGGACTGGATGAGTCTCGTATTGCTGACGTGACATTGGATAAGGATGATTTTGCTGATGTGGCACGAGGATAGACTTTGACTAGCTAATGTGGTAGAGGGTGTGATCAAGGATAAGGACCGCGATGCTAACATGGAAGAGGATCAACTTTAAGATGTTGATGTGGCGGATGGAGGTTGGATGGAAGCCAGATCGGTAGACTGATCCTTAGGATCGGTAGACAGATAAACTAGATCTGTATCTGATTTCCACGACGATTGGTATATCGATCAGGCGGATTGGTAGACCGATCTGGGTATATAAATTAAGGCTTCGAGATGAGGCTTCTCAACCAATTCTCAAGTGCTTATACTCTCACCTCGCTCCAAAACATCGATGCTATGACAAATCGCTGCTCCGATAATCACACTCATCTCTAGATTTTCTATTGTTGGTATACTTGCTTTTGTTTACATCGTCTTTGTGCTTTATCTTATAAAGGAATGATAAATGTGTTGCCATTCCTTTTGCTTTTTATGAGACGAGTCTCTTTCTCTTTTAAGGAAGAGACATATAGTGGATTGCCCATCGAAAGCGATCAACTATCCCTGGCCTTGGAGTAGCAACCAGAGGCTGTGAACCAAGTAAAAATAAATGTGTTCCTTTTGTGTTCTTTAATTTCCGTTGCTTACTTTGAAAAACTATAAAACAAGTTTCAAATAAGAATTAGTGATACACGCTATTCACCCCCTCCTCTAGCGCTTGCTTTGATCTTACAATTGGTATCAGAGCAGGAACACTCTGAATTGATGCAACTACCAATCTAGCATTTTTTTGTTTTATTTTTTTCATATTTTTTGTTATTCTTTTTTTCCTGCACTACTAATCCAAGACCAAGTCTTGGTACATTCTCTTTTTTTTTCCCATGAAACTTTTTCTGAATGGCTCATCAAGAAGGGTCACGGTTTGGCTGCTTTTATTTTCTAGAGATGACTTCGGCTACTGGAAGGGATGAATGGAATACCACCTGAAGACTTAGGTGGAGATGTGGATTGTGATCCAAACCAGATTCACACTACCCACCAATGAAGAAGGAGTACCTCTTGGATGCGACAAGATGATGACCAACATCAAACAGAAGATCGAAGTCGATACCAAGGTGACCCAAACCCTTCAATACAGTCTGTCCAAAAAGAGATCAACCGAGTCAGCCCGTTCATCATTGCAAAAGACCTCTGGGACAAATTGGTCGAACTACATGAAGGAACCTCCGACACCAAGGTTTGCAAATGTGATTTATTTTTAAATAAATTATATAATATTAAAATACAGGAAGGAGAGTCAGTGAGTCAGCTACATGCTTGGATCCAAGACCTTCTCAATGGACTTCACTCGATCGGACATCAAGTCGGGAACCGTGACATAATCAGGTACACATTGAAAATATTTTCAAGAAACACATTGTGGGCATCTATGGTAGATGCTTACAAAGTTTCATAGGACCTTTTAAAAGTTATATTAGACGAATTATTTTTAGAATTCGAATTACATGAACAAACTAATACAAGTTTGGCTGAGAAAGGCATTGCTTTACTTGTAGGTAAAATCAAGAACAAGGAGTTGAAGCCCAAGTTCCAACCCAAACCCGAATCTGAAGATGAATCGAATTCACAAGATGACAAGGAGATTAGCTTCGAACTAGTCAACCTAGTTAGAAAAATGTTCAAGAAGAAAAAAGGATTCACCAGGCACAAAATCAAGAAAGTGATCCAATCAAAAAGCAAGCAACCGAGTCCAAACAGAACCACAAAGGCCAAGTCAGAGATGATCTGCTATGGGTGCAATCAGAAAGGACACTTCAAGGCTGAAAGTCTAAACACAAAGGAAACCAAAAAGCAAAGAAGAAAGAAGACCTTGAAAGTAATGTGAGATGAGTCTTCATCGGAAGGATCAAATGAAGAAGAACAAGCTCAAGCGAGTTTATTGGCACTAATGCCTAAAGAAAAAGTAGTCGAGTCCGAGCTCGAACCCGAGTCAAAACCTAAATCTAAGTCAAGCCATGGATCCTTATCCGATTCAGACGAACCAAACACTGAGGTAAACTCTCATCTAGTAGATGAGTTATATGCCATGATTTACAATTGACTCAAAAATTAGCTAGGTTCAATGTCCAGGTCAAGTCACTTCTTAGGGATGTAAAAGTACATGAGGAGAAGACTAACCCAAGTCCTTCAATTGATCAAGTTCAGGATGGAACCTCAACTTAAGTTCAAAAACTTGAGGAAGAGAATTCCATTTTGAAAACTCAAGTTGAAGAACCTAAGGGATTGTTGGAACGGTTCACTTCAAGCGCCAAGTACCTTAACATAATACTTAAAACTCAAAGAGTTGTATACAACAGATCCGGACTTGGATACAAAGCTAAGACTCGATTCAAATCATACTTATCTTTAGTTAATCAAACTGTTAGAAAATGAGTCCAAGCATGGGTCTCAAGGATCAGATTCATTACTTAGATAGACCTTATTAAAGTCATGATCTAGGGGGAGCCAATAGAAAAATTATTTTTCTTGTTAGATAAAATTTCCTGATAGTTTGCTTTATAGTTTTTTTTTGCATGTTTAGTTTAATTTTTCTATTTAACTTAGAATGGCTAGATAGGAAAAAAGTTTGATTGACCCTACAACATAGCATCAGAAAGGTTGGGATGATAGTAGGCTAAGGAAACTTGGTCGAAGCATGTCTAGGTTGAATCATGAGATTATACTTGGTGCAATCGGCTTAGTGGATCTAGTTGAAGCTACCCCAGTCTAATATGAGCTAGTTATATCAAAAGTTAGTATTAAGTTTCTTGGGTTGGTTGTTTTGGAAATTTTTTATTTTAGGCACATGATTATTTTAATAATGTCCATTGTGACTCATCACATCTTGGAAGCTTATTCTGAAAACACCATCTTGGCAGACCCAAAGGTAAGTTTAAATCTAACACAAGGTCAAACAAACTTCTTCAAAATTCAAATTATTTTTAAATCAAGTAAAATTAAAAACTATCTCACAAAACTTATAGAACTAACTTGGATGATAATTTTGAATACGTGAGATATTAAATTAAAATCAACAAACGATACTTTATCTTGCATGTGATTACTCAATCTATATGAATTAGGATCTAGCTAGATAACTAGAATAGGAATATTTAATAATATTATATTATTTTTCATCTTTCTTTTGGAACTAGCCTTGTTTTACCTTAGAAAGCATGAATCTATAGATGTAGGTAACTAGCATCTCACAAACACATTAGGAATAACTTGTTTGTATATTGAGACACCTAGATCGGTGTGAGATGTTTAGGTCCAAGCCTAGAATTAAGATGCTTATATTAGTACATCGTCATAAATCGGGACTAAAAACTTCCAAATTATCACTAAACATAGGCATCCTTAGGGTTAAACACCACATTAGGTAGGGTTAAGATCTTATGTGAAGACTTTGATAAAATAGGACTTAGGCACCTATCCCTAGTCGACATAGGACAAAAGACAGATGGGACCTTGTATTACAAGACTTGGCATCGACTTGGATAGGTAGAGGAGCTTGAGGAGGAAGAACCTGAAGAAGCTAAGCCAGATGTTCCTCTAGTTGGGCTACCCGCACCTGACTATGCCGAGCCTGGTCCCTCATTTACTCAAGCCGACTCTTCACAGCCCGACAACCCATATGCTAACTTCCGAGAGGATGTCTACGGAAGTCTCAAGTCACTTGAGCAATATATTAACCAGCGGAACAACCAGCACTTCGATCTACTCCGACAGCACATGGACGATCAGCATCGCGAGGTGATGGACATGATGCGAGCCTGGTAATTTAACCAGCACCCCCTCCCTCTTCTGATTAGAGTTAGCTTAATTAAAAAGGTCTATTTTGCTATCTTGACTTAGTTAAAGCTAAACTCACTAAGTAAGTCTATTTTGCATGACTTGACTTATTGATGTAGAACTTATATTTGATTACCAGTAGTTTGATGAGCTTGCTTATTTTGCGTACTCAATTTTTTAATTTAAAAAGGGATGCAATCTTGGACTCTAGAGCCTAATTTTGCTTGCTTTATAAATTGTTTAAATTAAATTATTGTAAGCATTAATGTTTTTTATTCGTTTCTTAAATTGCAAGCATTACTAAAGTTTTTTATTTACTTAAATCAGTTATTTCAAATCATTTCTTGAATATGTATTCGAGTTCAATTTTTTTTTGGAATATGTTTTCTAAGACTTAAATTTTTTTATCTCTTTTGACTTAAAAATATTTTTCCAAAATTCTCTTTTGATTTCAAAATATTTTTCAAAAATTTTATTAATATTTTTTGAAAATTCTCTTTTGAATTAAATTTGTTTTTTGAAAATTTTAAAAAAAAAATCAAAAATTTTATAAATATTTTTTGAAAATTCTCTTTTGACTTAAAAATATTTTTCAAAATTTCTCTTTAACTTACAATTTTTGTTTCTATTTTTTAAAAAAAATCTATTTTGGAAATTTATATTTTGAAATATCTCTTTGAAAATTTATTTGAAAAATATCTTAGAAATATCTTATTTCAAAAATGTTATTCAAAATTATTTTTGAAAATCTTATTGAAAATATATTTTCTTTGAGTTTTTTTTTGAAAGTTTGTATTTTTACTTAGAATTTTTTTTGGAAATTATTTCCACATACTTAACTAAATTATCATTTGGATTTTTTTTTGGAAACTCCCTTACCATTTGTTTTGTGTTTGTGGGGTCTTCCTAGTGATTTTTTTATTTATATCAAAGGGAAAGAGAATAGGTTTAAAGCTTTTTTAAAAAAAGTTGAAGTATTTCCAAAAATCTCAAGGACATTAATTTTAGGGGGAGAGATTAATTTGAGGGGGAGTTTTTGAAAATGAAACTTTGTATTTCTTTAACTTTTATTTCCTTAACTTTAAATTAGGTTGTCATAATCAAAAAGTGGGAGATTGTTGGTGCCGGGAGCACCAGATAATCAATATATTTTGATATTGACAAAGGTTCAAAATTAAGGTTAATTGTAATCTAATAACGTTTATCAAGTATGTAGGTAGCTCAACAAGGTAAAGTCCTAGTAGGTCAGCTAGATTGAACATCTAGCAGGATAGACTTGATGGGTTAGTGAGGATCCGAGATCAAGTCAGAAAGTCCTTGTGGATCAAGTGATTAGTTGTTGAGCAAAGGAAGCCCAAACGGGTCTAGAGGACCAAAGGTTTAGCTAATGGTAAGTTGAGGTAAACTCCTAGAGTGGAGTGATTCTTTTGAAAAGAAAAATGGGTAAGGACGAGTCCTCTTTATGGGAACAACCTTAGGCAACGATCCGACTAAGGGGTTCACTCGAATTCCGAAGTCAAGATCTAACAGTTAGGCAACTGTCAGTTTCAAAATCATGCTTTAAATTTCATATTACAGTGCTAACTTTGTTTTGTAGGATCGGTAGACTGATCTGCCTAATTGGTAAATCGAACAGGATTGTTAGACTGAAAGGCAGGTTCAGTTGACCGGACGATGATGTGTCAGCCAAGTCATTTTGTGTGTTGATGTGGCATCCAATGTGAACTAGATGAGTCTCAGATTACTAACATGGCACTAGATAAGGATGATCTTGCTGACGTGGCACGAGGATAGGCTTTAACCAGCTAGCGTGGCAGAGGGCATGGTCAAGGATAAGGACCACGACACTGACGAGGAAAAGGATCAACTTTGAGATGCTGACATGGCGGATAGAGGTTGGATGGAGGCCAGATTGGTAGACCGATCAACCGGATCTTGATCTAGTTTCCATGGCGATCGATATACTGATTAGGCGAATCGATAGACCGATCAGGAGAATCGGTAGACCAATCAGGTGAATCAGTAGACTGATTGGGGTCTATAAAAGAAGGCCTCGAGATGAGGCTTCTCAACCAAATATCAAGTGATTCTACTCTCGCTTCACTAAACGCCAATGCTATGACAAATCGCTGCTCTGACAATCTCACTCATCTCTTGATTTTCTATGGTCGATATACTTTCTTTTGTTTAAATCATCTTTGTGCTTTATCTTATAAAGGAACGATAAACGTGTTATCGTTCCTTAGCTTTTTGTAAGATGAGTCTCTTTTTCTTTTGAGAAAAAGACATATAGTGGACTACCCATCGAAAGTGATTAACGATCTCAAGCCTTGGAGTAGTAGCTAGAGGTTATGAACCAAGTAAAAAATAAAAGTCTTCTTTTTGTGTTCTTTAATTTCCGCTACTTAATTTGAAAACCCGTAAAACAAGTTTTAAATAAGAATTAGCGACGTGGGCTATTCAGCCCCTCTAGCATTTACTCCAATCATATAGACTAGTGATACGCAAGAGGAAAGTTTCAACCATCAAATAGTTTACATGGTAAAGTAGTTCAATCGATTAAAATCAATATAAATTAAATTAAATTAGTCATTTGGCCATCAATGTCATTATTGGTCCTAACAAATTAGACTTAAAAATTACTTAAATGTTAATGAAATCTCCAATATAAAATATCTCTATCACTACAAGAAATACCCGATTTAGCAACACGGAATTCATTTTTCGTCGCTAAGTAGTGATGAAAAATACATTCCGTCGGTATTATGGGGACGAAATTTATTTCCATCCGCTATTTTGGGGATCAAGGGCTAAACCCTAATTTTGATTCTGCCCTCTTCCCTCTTCGATCACGATCTCACGATTACCGACACCCCTCCGATCTTCAATCTCACAATTCCAGGTCCTCTTCTCTCCGATCTTCGGCGTCCTCTCTTATACCATCTCCGATGAACTCCTCTCTATCGATACGTTCCTCTCAACTTCCCTCTCCTCCTCTCGCCTTTCCATCGCAAGCTTGCGGCCCGAGCTTGGCCATCCGATAGCTCATGTCCACGAGCTTGGCTGGCCATGAGCTCATGACAACGCGCTTGGTCTGCAATGAGCTCGCGGCCGCGAGCTTAGCCAGTCGTGAGCTTGCAGCCGTGAGCTCGCAGTCGTTAGCTCCCGACCACGAGCTTGGCTAGCCGTGAGCTTGCGGCCGCAAGTTTGGCTGGTGGGGAGCTTGGCTGGTTGGCCACGAGCTTGACCGACTATGAAGTTGGCCGGCCACAACCGAGAGCTTGGCCAGTCATGAGATTTGCCGCAATTTCACCTGGCCAAAAGCTTGGCCGGCCGGGACACTTCAACACTTGCCTCGTCCATGCCCGCAAGCTTGGCCGGCCGCAACACTTCAACATTGTTGTATATCTTATTATTGTATTTAAGGTATTATGTAATGTGATTTATTTAATTATCAATTTTTTATTACTTTTTCATTATCTTCATGTATACGACATTTTCTGATCTACACGAGTTTAGTAGTGGAGGCAACACCATTTCTAATATTTCTCTTTCAATGCTATTGCGCATCTTTTATGGTTTAAACTTAATGTTTAGTTTAGGTTGAAGTGTTATTGATAGTATTAAGTTTAAGTCTTAAGATTAATTTTAAACTATCTGCATGCTTAGTTTTACATGATTAATATTATTGCAAACTTAATGTTTAGTTTAAGTTTAAGTGTTATTGATAATATTAAGTTTAAGTTTATGTGCTTAAGATTAAGTTTAAACTATTTGCATGCTTAGTTTTTCACATTTAATATTGTTGTCAATTTATTTCTCATTAAGTTACAATGTATATGAATAAAACTTGGATGTACAATACGTTAGAAAATGGATTTATCACAACAGAATATTTTCATTGAGTTGAAGAGTTTGTGAATTTACTAAGCGTCATCCGGAGTGTATGAATGGTGACAAGTTACGTTGTCCGTGTAATTATTGTAAATGCAGAAATACAACTTTCCACGATGAGGATACCGTGAAAGTATATCTATATATAAATGGATTTGTTCTAAATTACTACAACTAGTACTGTCATAGAGAGTCTTATGTGTTTGAGACAATTGGACCTTCTATTGCTTTGTCATATGTCCCTTCGTTTTCGCGGGAGGAATCATTAACTAATGATAATACAATGCAATCAATGGTTTACAATGGAATGAATGCGGTTGATCAACCGAATATAGATGAAATACCAGCACATGAAGTTTATAAACTATATAACATGTTAAAGGCTAGTGAAAGAGAAATATGGGAAGACATTCCTTCTGGTCATTCCCACTTATCATCTATTACAAGGCTATTGAACATCAAGATAGAACATCATTTCTCAGAATGATGTTATGATGACATTTGTCAATTGATGTCAGAGTTGCTCTCTATTGATAACACAATGAGACATAGCTTCTATAGTACAAAGAAATTGATGAGGGGTTTAGGTTTGCCTATAGAGAAGATTGATTATTATATAAATAACTGCATGATCTTTTAAAAAAAAAAGACAGTGAACTGATTGAATGCAGAATGTGTAATCACCCTCGTTATAACTAGCATAGTCCTATATCAGGGAAGAAGAAGAAAAATTTACCATGGAAAGTTATGTATTATTTAACATTAACTACTAGACTACAATCCTTGTATGCATCTACCGCAACAGCAAGCCACATGAGGTGATATTATGTGCATGTACATGAAGGAGATATAATGTATCATTCTTCTGACTCACCTGCCTGGAAACATCTTGATACAACATTTCTCTCCTTTGCAATAAAACCATGTAATATAAGATTGAGACTTTTAGTAGATGAATTTCATCCATTTGATCAATCTGGACAGCAATATTCATCTTGACCATTCATATTAACACCATATAACTTGTCACCATGGATATGCATGAAAGATGAATTTATATTTTTTACTATGCTTATTCCAGGTCGAAAGAATCCGAAAGAGAAGATAGATATTTTTTTGCAACCTCTAATTATCGAGTTAAATGAATTATGGAATGTAGGGTCAAATACTTATGATATTGCAAGTAACAAATTTTACCTTACATGCTGCTTTATTATGGATGATTAGTGATTTTCCAGCATACTCAATATTGTCAGGTTGCAAATAGCATATTAAAATCATCGTTCTCTTCATTCTTCTCCTTCCATTCTTCTTCTTTTGATTAAAAGTATTAATCAAAATTATAAAAATTAAATATAAAAAATACTAATTCTGAGACAAATAACATTCATACATAAACAAATCATGAAAACCATCACCACCATCATCATCGTCGTCATCGTCACCATCAGGGGCACCGAAAGGAAAATGACTTGGAGTAGAGGCTAACTGAAGATGCCACAATATTAAGTCCTGTTGTTGGCGCAGTTGCCTCATTTCCTCATCTCTTTGAATCATATCCTGATCTCTTTGAGTGAGTCTCCCTTTCAATGAGATAACTTCTTCAGTTAAGTTATGAATTGATGATAATAACTTTGACCCCACTAACTGAGCCTTGTATGTTTTGTTCATAATCTTCATCAGATATGAATGGTTCGTCATGACATATCCAATTATAGTAATTGGTGATAAAACTAAATCTACAAAGATATTTTGAAACTTTATCGTAGTATAAATATTTACTATTATGACACTTTCTGCATGGACATCTTATCTTATTACCATCCATATACTGAACATTATTAGATGCAAAATTCAAAAATTGCTCCAACCTAGCCCATAAACTCATCAGTTAAGCCTCGACGTCCAGGTAAGTTTTTTTTATACATCCAACTTCTTTTATTCTACATTTTATCAGTTTGAAATTTATTACAACATTAATAAAAACTACTAGACAACACACTAATGGTCAATATGTACTTAGTTCACATACAAATGGAGAAATACATATAAAAAAGAAAATTAAAACATAAGATAGTACAGTAATGAAAACATTAGACTATCGTACATTAATAGTCAATATGAGTGTAGCTAGGTATACCTAACAAAGGTCAATAAAGACGAATGTCTCTCTAAACACGTCAAATATAAACCTACATAAATAATATTACGAAATCAACAATCAAATTTAAAGATCAACAAACAAATATATGTGTAGGCTCGTGGCCAATAGCAAACCATATCTCGCGGTCAGCTCATGGCCATCAACTAGCTAGGGATAGTCGCGAACAACCCTGGATAGTCGCGGACAGCCAAGGGCAGCCGCGAGCGCTCACAGCCACCACGGACAGCCACGGGCAAGAGCTGCTGTCGCCCGTGGCTAGCCAAGGGTAGCCACGTCCGGCCAAGGCCAGCCACGACCAAGGTCGAACACGACCAACTATGCAACCTTGCGGCCAGCCACGGCCAGGCACAACCGAACGACCGCCAGGCAAGACTAGCCGTGGTCATGCCCAACCACGGTCGTTAGTGATCGCCCGCGATCAGGCAAGGTCTGATGCACCCGCCCGCGGCCGACCAAGTTCACCTGCCCGTCGGAGAGGAGAGTAGGGGAAGAGGGATTAGAGCTTATCAGGTGGAGATGGTCGTTGTTGAAGATCGTCGCCGCCAACCTCCAACTGCTAGCCGCCGAGAGAGAGTTAGGGTTAGGGGGAATCCGGTCGATTTTTTTATTTTTGGGTTAATTTGGCGAAAAAAAATTTTGTCCCTAAATTCGTCGTAGATGGCGATGAATCCTGGATTCGTTGCCAATCTGCGACGAATCTAGGATTTGTCACAGATTTAAATTAAAAAAAAATCTTAGCTCTTTAGTTGATTGACCTAGATAGCTCGGAATGACATAAATTAGTTCCTATGTGTTCATCTAGTTCTCCTGATTAAGTTAATGCCTTGAAAAAAATTTATCAAATAGGAAGAGATCAGTATTGATTTTGTATCTTATAGATTCAATTTGTGTTAAAAAAAGCTTTGATCTCAATATTTTAGCTAAAATTGATATTTGAGATCATGAAAATAATCAGGAGAACTAGACGAACACATAAGAACTGGTTTCATGTAATTCCGAGCTATCTAGGTCAATCGACCAATTTCAGAGGAAATTTTTCTTTTTAAATTAGGACCACTTCTAATTCTGCGATGAATCCTTTGATTCGTTGCAGATTCGTCGTAGAATTGGTCATAATTAAAAAAATAAAAAAATTCCTCAAAAATTGATTGATTAACCTAGAGAACACAGAATCACATGAAATCAATTCTTATTTACTCGTCTAGTTCTCCCGATTATGTCCATGACCTCAAATATTAATTTTACCCAATATAATTTTTTCATAGTTAAGTTAATTAGATTTACTTCAATTGACTAATAACCTAGTTAATATAATATAATATATATATTAAAAAGAGTTATTGTTAAAAAAAAATCACTGATCTCAATATTTTAGGTAAAATTGATTTTAAGTTCATGAAAATAATCAGGAGAACTAGACGAGCATATAAGAACTGGTTTCATGTGATTCTATGCTCTCTAGGTCAATCAATCAATTTTAGACGAAAAAAATGTTTTTTTTAATTTGGACTAAATCTATGACGAATCCTGCATTCATTACAGAATCTACGATGAATTTTGAAATCATGGTAGATTCTATGACGAATCAAGAATTCGTTGCAGATTTTAATTAAAAAAAAATCCGAGCTCTTTAATTGATTGACCTAGAGAACTTGGAATGATATGAAATTAATTCATATGTTTTCATCTAGTTCTCCTAATTAAGTCCATGCCTTGAAAAAAAAATTATCAAATAGGAAGAGTTTAGTATTGATTTTGTATCTAAAAGATTTAATTCTTGTTAAAAAAATCATTGATCTCAATATTTTGGATAAAATTGATATTTGAGGTTATGGACATAATCAAGAGAACTAGACAAGCATATAGGAACTGGTTTCATATGATTCCGAGCTCTCTAAGTAAATTAATCAATTTTGGAGGATTTTTTTTTTAATTTGGACCAAATCTACGACGAATCCAAGATTCGTCGTAGATTTTAATTAAAAAAATGGATTCGTCGTAGATTTTAATTAAAAAAAAAATCTAAGCTCTTTAGTTGATTGACCTAGAGAGCTTGGAATGATATTAAATTAGTTCCTATGTGTTCGTCTAGTTCTCCTGATTAAGTCCATGCCTTGAAAAAAAAATTATCAAATAGGAAGAGATCAGTACGAATTTTGTATCTGAAAGATTCAATTCGTGTTAAAGAAATCATTGATCTCAATATTTTGAATAAAATTGAAATTTGAGATTGTAGACATAATCAGGAGAACTAAACAAGCACATAGTGTCACACCCCGGGAGGGTATTTATCCGACGAAAATCGGATAGCACCTCCCCTGTACGGCGGACAATTTTCTGAATACACAATACAACTAATCACATATACCCAACACGGGTATGTATATC
>JBBUKS010000067.1:443741-461171 GCA_038050645.1 Hedychium gardnerianum
TTCTGAAAGGTTCTTCTTCCTCTTCCGCTTTTCCCCATCTTACTAATAATAATGAAGGGGCAGGCAATCGGTCAAAGGTATTCCCACCCAAGTCGGAATTCCGGCAAACACCAAGAATTCTTAGCACAAAGAAACCGCCGGCTTTTAGAGAATCTTTCCTCTTCAATTATGCACGATTTACTGGGGTTGTCTTCCTTTCTTGGGAGTTAAGCGATGAGTTGGGTAAGCTTCCTAAGGGTATGGCTTATCGGGGGTGACTAAGAACACACCCAACCAAACGATCGGTAAAACGGGGCTCTTTTGGTACAATCTCCTCCGCCGGGTCTATCCCGTACGGTTGTTTTCAACAAGTAGTGCAATCAAAAAGCATTCTATGAACGAATTCCTTCATAGCCTTCGTAGATAGAGTAAAGTAGAAAGAAATGGGAGTAAGCCTTTGGGTTCTTATTACTTAGTTCCTGTCTATCTTTATCTAAACTAAAGAAATAGACCTCTTTGAAGCGGAGAAAGATAAGTCCAGTATTTAGAACTAGATTCGTAAAATTCACATACATAAAGGGTGAGGCTTGAGTCTACTTTCGATTAGAGTTTCGATTACAAAAGTAAAAAAGGCTCACTACTAAATTAGAAGGCGACACCCCTTGCTTTTTCTTTTCTTTCTGCCATTCTCTTTCATTCTTATCTGGATGATCTAGACCGTGACTTTGAGGCCTCTTTCCCTTTCCTTCCATACCGCCTAGTGTCCTTGAAGGAAGAGTTGATAGTTCCATTCAGTCCAATCAGTGCCAGTCCTTCTTTATCCCTGGGAAAGACTGTTCCAGTAACAAAGGATAATAAATAGGGTGCCATTTTTTTGGAGTAAAGACTCTCCAGGATGTGTATTTCCATTGTTAAGGTAAGCCCTTGCAGTTGGAGTACTATTCCCTTACCCAGCCAAGCCAATCTTTTTCCCTGCAAGTCCTGATCTCTTTCCAGATAAATCCATTTTAAGGTAAGCGCATTTTAGTGGGAGTTTACGATTTCCCTTGCGATTGAACCCAGTGTGATTTCGAGTGAAAAAGCCATTTGATTTTTAGCCAATTCAATTAGTACCTCTTGGAAAGGGAAAGCCAGTATTGGTTGTGTAGTCCATCTTTCTTTTGGTTCCATGCGATCTAGTTTATTGCCCGGCAGTTTTTTTAGTTGCTTTTGCTGTCTTCGAAAAGAAGTGAGCTTACTTTAAGTAATATAAGTCCTACGCTAAAGTATATCCCGAGTGAACTCCCTTTAAGTTAAGCCTTTTCAGCCATTTCTCTTCCAGCCCGTTCCATTCCAGCCAATGCCAGGCCAGTTCCATGTATTGCATTTCCTTTCCAGGCGAGGTAATATGGTTTCTGCCATCCAGTACGGAATAAAGTTAGAAAGCAGGATTTCTTTCAATTGAAGAAAAAAAAAGAAGGCCAGTAACTACATCCCTTAGGCGGCATCTTAAGGCGAGTATGGATAATTTTAGGCAATAAGGTTATAGATAAAATTTTATTGCAGTTCTAGTTCCCAGCTAGCTAGTTGAAGAAAAAGGGGTAAGCTCTTGCAGTGAACAAGCCAGTTTCTTTCTAAGCCTAAGCGCTCTCTAAGCCAGCTAGGTAATTTCCTCAGTACAGAAAGAAAGTCACAGGTGACCTAAAAGAAGCCCCGCCCCAATCGCAGTCTTAAGCTAAGGCCTTGGAGTAGAAGTGTACCATTCATAGTTCTATTTCTTGGCCCTGGAAAAACCCTTTCAAAACGAGCATCAAGTTGACTCCTCTAAATTCCTTTACTACTATTTCTATTCTAACGCTATAAGATAAGGAGCTAGGCTGGCTATTCTTTGCTACTGCTCTAACGTGCTACGAGTCGTTTGATTCTGTGGGATGCAATGACTCTACTGAACGGAAGAGAGACTATAGCTCTGACATCACACTCCAAAGGGGCTACTAATTGGAGTCTTATTTGTCTTCACCTAAGGCAAGCTCAGTCACTCCTTTAGAAAAATTCTCCTCCTCTTCCTTTTCCTGAGGATTTTTTAGATGTTAAAGTTTAAGTTGAAATTTGATTATTGTAAACGAGCAGGTAAGCTGTTGTATTTACCAGGGTAAATATAAGCAGCTAGCAATGCATCCTACCAGCTCTAATGGGAGTTGCCAGCCATCCAGTTATATAATGAGTTCTAGTGATAAGCGCATCTATTTCTAGTGGAAGTTCTTCTTATTCCCCTTGCCAATAGTAGCAAGCCCGTGAGAAAGCTAGTTCCTTGTCAGCCTATCACCTATCAATAGGGCCCATTTATCCAGGCAAGCAAGAAAGCTGTTTTTTCTTTAAAATGAGAATGGGAAAGCAGAATAGTAAATAGAAAATCTCTCTTAATCTAATTAGTAAGCAAGAACAAGTTACTCGTAACTATAAATCCAAAAACGATTTTCTAATATCTTTATTCCATTATGCCACCAGTCAAAGTACCGTTCCTTTGAATGGAGGAGTCCCTTTTTTCAGCCAGCAGTAAGTCAAATGGGCATACTTTGATTTTAGGCATAGCATTTACTGAGCACTCTTTCAAGCGTTAACTTGAAGGCCAGAGTAAGCGCATGTAATGGAGTTCTAGAAAAAAGGGATCTAGTTGAAGTTTGAGTTGCAGAGCCATTTGGAGAGCTAAGGAAAGAAAGTGAGAGACAGTTCTTTTAGAATAGAGGATTACCAGCCAGTGAAATCTCTTTTTTCATCTCTCTCTTTGTTTGGCAGTGCTTTCGCTTCCTTCTCCTGTCCTGTTGTCACGCAAGTTATCTTTAAAGCAAGTGATAGAGCATTATCTGAGTTAAGGAAATTCTCACGCTTAGGAGAGTAGGCATCTTAGGCTAGCAAGGAAAGCGTAACTCTATTCCTCGTATGAGAAGTCCCTTTTACAGTAGTCCCTCTCCAATCCAAATAAGCCAGTTAAAGCTAGGTAAAAGGCTAGGTTAAAAGAAAAGGTTAGGGCGGCTAAAGCATTCCTTTGCAGCACTTCTTTGAACACCAAAGGGGATTCCTCCTTAGAAATGAATACCTTCGGGCACTGCTCCAAGGATTGGGCATTTTCTACCAATTTGAAAAAAGAATTAGATTTTAGCCTTCCTTCACCACCGCTTCCATCGAATCTCTGCACTCATAGCAGGCGAGTTGTCCCATGTCTAGTCGAGTGTGCGAATGTTATAGACGAATGGTATGGACGAGTAGATGAGGGGACTGGGCCAGTCTCAATGCAGCGGGCCCGCAAGTCCTTATTCTTTCATTCTTTCTTTGGCCTAGCTGGCAAGCCCCCTCCCATAGTTGCTTGTCTTTTTATCGCTGTGCTTACGAGGAACTAGCTTGCCTGAGCCTGCCTTGCATACTGATTTCCTGGTAAGGTTTTCCTCTTCAAGTAGTAACGCTTTGCATTCGCAGGCAACCAAGAGTTGCGGTAACATCGTTCAGTTCATAGGTTTGTGATTCTAGGAGTTCTCTTTTCGGTACCCTATCAAGAGTACAGAGTTCCTCACTACTGCTTTTAAGCCTGTCCTTTGGAGCCTGAGGAACTTGACTCCACTGGATCTGATACTCTCGTTCTGTGCGTGAGTACTCCACTTGCTGAGAATCTCATCTTATTTTTCTTCTTATTTCGTTGTGCTCACGAAATGGATTTGAATTTCTTTGCCTCGGGTCAGCGGATGGAACACGGTCAGCGCAGTGGACAGGGTGATATCACGAACTAACAAAGCGGAATGGATAGGGATAGCTCGCTTACTACCTTCTGGTCTCATCCAGCGTCTACAGTGGAGAATTAGTTGTAGCGTGGAGGCAGAAAGAGGAGGAGTGCCCGCTAGAATCTTCTTTCACAATCGCACATCCATCTCCCTGGTCTAAGCCTTAAGCTAGTGCTTCTGTCTTCTCTGCAATTTAAGTTGCAGTGGTAAGCTAATCCCTTGAAGTCTAAGTCCCCAATATGTATAGGGTTTCTAACCTGAAGAGAAAGCTGCTGGTTAGGCTTTCGTTTCAATTGCAAGTCCAACATCATATGAATAAGCAAGCACGAAATAATAGAAAGCAACCAGGAGAAGCGGAACCTTTCGCGGCCTCTTTCGAGATAGCAAAAGCAGGCAGTGAAGATAGGAATAGAATGCCGTCTTAGTAGGGAGATAGCTGCTTTCGTAACCGGTCTTGACTAAATAGAAGCTCTGGGACTAGACGCTGTTGGCAATAACCGCTACTACAGTTGGAGTTGCCGGTGCTTTAGTAAGAGTATGAGTAGTCACTCTTGTTGGTCTTGTTGTCGTATACGGTACTAGCCTTTTTGTCGTTTCCAGGGCTCTTCTCTTTCCTTAAGATGTGGGTCATCCACTAGTCAAGATATCCACGCAAGGATAGGGGACTGCTCGGGGGTTTGGATTCATAGATGCACGGATAAGACTGATGCCAGCTATTCTAGAATATGCTTTTCTATAATATGAGAGTACTCCCCCTCTTTAGATGCAGAGAATACAAGCTGAAGATGAACCCGATGAAGTGCGCCTTCGGAGTCACATCAGGGAAATTTCTTGGTTATTTGGTGAATCGACAAGGCATGAATGTAGACCCAGCTAAAGCAAAAGCAGTGCTCGATATGCCCCTCAGCGAAAGAGTTGAAGTCATTTTGAGTTACCTATATATTCCTACTTGTATTTGAGAAGGTTCAGGTTTAGCAGCCTTATCGGCCCCTCTTATGGAATTGCTAAAGAAAAAGGTGGAGTACAAATGGGAAGAGGTCCATCGACAAGCCTTTGCGAAAATCAAGGAGACCTCAGCTCAGTGATGGTGGCTCCAATAGCAGGTAAGGAAAAAAAGCTATATCTTACTTTCAATGAGAATGCTATCGGAATAGTGCTAGCACAGGATGATATAAATGTTCAAGAAAAGCCAATCTACCACTATGCTAGTAGAATTCTCAAAGAAGCTGAAGCTAGATACACTAAAGCAGAGATAAATTGTTTAGCATATATATGCAGCCAAAAAGTTAAGACATTATATGCTGGCGCACAAGATAAAGTTGGTTGTGGGGGCTAATCCGATAAGGTACTTGCTGTCAAGGCCAGCCCTATCGGGAAGGACAGCGCGATGGTTGTTACAGCTGTCAGAATTTGACATAAAATGTCTCACTCCAAAAGCGAGAAAGGGGCAAGTTTTTGCATTTATACTGGCCCATCAAAAGACCCTATCGAGCTTTCAATTCCTGGTGAGATAGAACAGATTGCAACAGTGGAAGATGGAGTTGCTTTACTTTCTTTTGCAATCTAACTAGAGGTCAGAAGGTTTTGAAGGGTGGAAGACTAGAGAATGTGGATTGTAAGCTCTTCTTAGAAGTCCCATACGGTATGTCTCTCTTCTTTTTATTCCTTTTCTTTATGAGCAAAAGCTAGCCAATAAAGTGAAAACAAAACCTGTAGTGTAGGAATACCTCTTCTTTCAACAAGCCTTAAAAGCTGTCTCCTTTAGTAAGTAGTTCCTCTACTCTAAATGTGAGGAAGCGAGCAAAGGAGTATTGAAAAGGGGCAGGAAGCACTATTTCCATTCCATGGACTATTTTCGTATCATTCCTTCGCTGTCTAAGAAGCGAACAACCTAAAGAGCCTTCCTTCGTGGCCGGTCACCGTTTGCCTACGATCCTTTCTTACTCTTTTCGGAAAGCCACGTCTTTATTGCCTTCGAGTGCGATATTTTTTTCGAGAAGGCAGGGCACCAGGAGCTTAGCCTAGAGTAGAGTTAGAGTAGATCGAACTGATCTCGCGAAGCCGGTCAACCTCATGCTGTAAGAACCAATCTCAAACTAGATGAGAAGGCAAACCAGACTTCCTGAAGTAGGGGAGAGTTTTCTCCGACATTCAGTGAATTGAGAGATAGCCAATCCAAGGGAAAGAAAAGAGTACAGGTTCGGGGGGAAAACTACTTTATTAGCAATCTAGCTTTAAACTAGCTGCAGTTCACAGAGATTCGATAAGGCATTGGTCTTCCCTGGCTTGCAACCCTTTGACCCTTAGCCTGCTTTCAACCGGCCTTTCTACCCCGTCGCCCCTTCTTTCATAGAAAGGGGTTCAAGGCTACTAAGCGGATGGTCCGATCCGAAATGCTAAAATAGATCCTTGCTAAGCTTCTTTCCCAGGTAGTTTCCGGTCGGCGGCCTTGTCAACTTAATTCCCCACTCCATCCTGTGCTACATCGAATCAAAAGATTCATCCAGTTGGGAATTTCCACAACAGGATCTTTATCTCACTAACAAAACCTGAGGCTGATACCTGAGAAGTGGAAGTTCCCCTATTTCATGCCTAGAAGGCCCGCTACTAAAGCTGGTAAGGGAAATGAATGAAAAAAGCTTCTTCAAATCGCATGTGGTAAGCCAAACCATTTTCTCTTCTTTTTTTTTGCATCTAGAATGCTTTAAGCGGTATTTCAACAACGACAATCATGGTACCAAAGAGGGTGCGCCTTCAGAGGTGGAGCCAATTAGCCGCTTTCCCTGTTACCATGTACCTGGTATCCAGGGATGGGACCTTCCGCCCAATTCTTTTCTTGCCTCGGACGGGAGTCGTCATCATTGATGGTCTTTCTTGAGGCCCCAGGCGGTTCCTCAATCCTCCTTCAAAAGGGGGGGGATGGCTGGTTGGGAAGGTCTCTTTGGGACGAAATGGGCCAATCAGAATAACTTTGAGAGTTCGAGATGTAGGAGCGAGTCTTCGACTTTCGGTTCTGAGGATCTCATTTCCTGATGCCGTTGGGTACGGGTTTAGGTACCAGTGACTCAAGTCTTTCGCGAATATATTATTGAAAAACTTTTCCTAACAACTGAGAACAATATTTGTTCTCACCTATCTATGAACGAGGGGAAGCGGGCAACCCACGTATGAGAGATCTGGTCCTTTCGGCTCTAATTCTTTCTAAAATAAAGCGGACTGGGATGGGAATGGATCAGTGGGTAGGAGCCCTTCCTTAATAGAGTGACGATGAAATAGTCTGTTTTAGGGCATAAACCTTATTTATGGAAGGGAAGACCTTCGAAAATAAAGAATACATTTGACTCAACCCCGTGTTTTTAGGCATCGACCTGCTTTTAGGTTAGGACGAGCCTTGAAAAAGCCGCCTATTTTTGATTCGCGGTATAGGAGAATGAAAAACTTTCTAATTGTGGCTTGTCTATTAGTGGAAATGGGCCGATGAACTTTAGCCCCTGGGCGGGACAATTCTCTTTTCGAAGCCGTCCATTAACTAAAAAAGGCTTGCGGGCTTTCACCGGGTTCAAATTCGAAGAGATATGCCAATATAGCTTCAGTGGATCTAGTGGGAATGAGATTCTATGCCCAAGTAAGTCTCTTAAGAGTCAAGCTTGCCTAACCGCAGAAGTAGGACCGAGGACCAAGAGCTCGGGAAATCAAGATCGGGCATCCAGCTTTGCCGTAAGAACACTGACTTCGAACAAAGAAAGACCGGGTGGTCTGGCTCCAGGTGTGCCCCTGAGAGAGTCTCCCCTTGGGAGGGCTTACACATATAGGGGATAGCTGCGCTTACTTTTATTCATCATGGAAGAGGAGCAAAAGAATAGTGTAAGGTGAACTAGAGTGGAGTTGAAATACTACTTCTTTATTTTTAAGTTTTTTTTGAGTCTCATAAGGAAAAGAGATGTTCGGCAAGGAAACTGGCAGTCTTTCAAAGATAGATAGTTGTTGCCACGGATCATAGTGCATTGGCCATGACGCGGGAAGTAGTACGTACATTGGTTCAGAGGTGGGGAAAGAATCAAAATAAAATTCTTTGACTCCCCTCCGAATCAATTTTTTTTGTTTCGAAAAGAATGTTGTTATGTTGCCTTGAACAGGGTACTAATCCGAAGATTGATGACCGACCGAAGACAAGATGCCCGGTACGGCAGAGAGACCAGAGTGGAATTCCTGGAGCTTCTGACATACCTTAATCTAGCCTCCTTCTCCTAGATTGGAAGGATAGAAAAAACTTCGTCGATCCTTAGCCGGCAAAGATTGACAAGAGGGAAATGCCGTGCTACTCTTGGAATTTGTAAGGATGTCGGTTACATAAGAAAAATTCCAAGATTCACACTGAGATAACCAAGCTTACTACTAAAGTGGTGAAAACCCGATCCCAAGAACTAAGATGAGACTACTACAGTCTTATTTTCGGAATCCTCGTGTCCTGATGGTAGCCTTCTCTCATAAGATCGGGCGACAAAAAGAGAAAACCCCATAATTGCAGAGATCAGGAAGATAAGATCTACCTCTCTATGAGACATTCAAGATCTCTGATGCCAGAATGAAGAAGAAGAAAGGGATAACGCGTTACAGCGTTATTCCCAATATACGTTATGAGCGAAGACCACTGCCAACACACACAAAGGCACACACACCCGAGTTGACAAAGGGAAAAAACTCCCCGAAGAAGGAAAGGAAAGTGGAAGATTTTTCCCACCTCTTCAGATCCGCGGGCGCAGGGAGGCCAATGGTAGGAAGCTTAACATCATCTTTTCCAATAAGTAAGTCTCTCGAGGCTTACTCGTTCCGACCCTGAAAAACCTTTTTTTTGGAAAAGCCAGCCTGTGGGAAGTTCGGGAGAAGGGGTCGACGGAGAAAAATCCGAACGTTGGAGAAGGTCAAGTGACCGGGATCTGAGAACAACGACTTTTTTCAAATGATCTAAGAAGATGAATGAGGCCAAGTATGGCCCATGGAATTTCGTTATTGGCAGGAACAAGAGGCCCCCAATATCGAAAATCTTAACCAAAGAGAAAGAAAAGAACCTGATCAGGCCAACAGAGGTAGACCTCAATACAAAACGAAAGCTGGTGAGAGAAGAAGCCAAAACCATTATAAGGGGCCTCCTTCTAAAAAAAAAAGCAAACATCAATCGGGATAAGAAAAGCCCGCCACCTAAAAAAAAAGCCAAGTATATTAAGCCCACAACCCAAGATCCCCACTATTGTATTGGGAAAAGGTATATTAACCAAGAGATCTAACCGGAAAGACTTTCGAGAAGTCTATTTCAATGGTTTATATGGTTTTCATTAGGGACAATGTTGACTCCCCTGGTCCTGTCTTCGCTGGCCCTGCACAGTCTAAGACTTTCCCAATAAGGTTCCCCCAAGAGTCTGTATTTCGCAACTCCTCAATCGGAAGCAGTCGTAAGGCCTCAAAATCGTTTAGTATCCGTTTACCTTTACTGCTTTACTGACTTTCTGTACAAAGCTGCTTTCATTTATCCCTCGTAACGTAACATTCTTAAGGCCCCAAACTGGTGTAGGAAAAGACTAGTTATAAGCATATAGCTGAAGTCGCGAAGAATTAACACAATTGATCTGTCACACTGCGGTATTCTTTCTTCTCGATGCTTTGAGTAGTAAAGTACCCTATTGATGAAGAACTACTATTGCTAGCTAGGTATGAGATTTGATCCTAGTTGATTTTGATTTACCATCTAATCTAACTAATCTCATAAGACGAGAATTCGAATTTTTATAGAAGTAAATAAGGTTTTCGATCACTTCCAATGGCATATTTTGTCGTTTTTAAAAGGTCCAATGAGACTTCTTTGGACTTGCTTTCTTATTAGTTCTGAGCCTGGCTTATGGCTGGGTTTTCTCTTCTAGAGCAGCTTTTGGATAGAACAAGTTTCTTGAACCAGTCAGCTCCGAAAAACCCTGTCAAGGGTTCCACATATGTACTTCTCTTTTCCTCTATATAGCTCGTCGTTGGTCCTTCGCAAGTGCGCTCCGCGAGCACTGTACATCTTTCTTAGATGAGAACACGCAGACGCAGCGGTGCCTCAACTAATAAGCAGAGTGAAACAAGAAAAGCAAGCGTGCTTTTATTATACGTTAGACGATGCCACCTCCCACTTGACTTGAGTCCACCCGGCATAACCGCATTTCAACCAACCGACTCACTTGCCTCTCCCAACGTTGGGGATGAGAACCCATGATTTGATCTGCTAGCTTGAATGCCTGGATCATGCCGAGAAGAGAAGGTGAAGAAAAGACTGTCGGAACCGATCGGAGGAGTATTTCAGAGTCCATCCCCACCTTTATTGAGAAGTGAGAAGGAAGAGATATAAAGGTGGGGCATCCATCGCAGCTGTGATGACGCAGTTGAGTGTTCATTCGATCCACCACCCGAGGCCAGGCCGATCAAATCTATCCGTTTTTGGGTTCGATCCAGCAAGTAATCCATAAGCATCAGTAAAAGAAGAAGCATATCCAGAAGCCGATACCAACAGCAGTAGAGAAAGACCCCCGCTAATAGAAAAGCATATCTGCCGATGATAACGAGAGCAGTACCGATAGCACCAATAGCATCCCTTCCAGTTCCCTTTACTAGTAAGGGGAGCCATCACCAGGGCCGATGATCCAACCCCATACCGAGATGCCCTTATGATGATGGGCGTGATCCATAGCCGATGTTGGCTAGAAGCAGTCTCAGTTGAAGCTCTGGAGCACCCCTTCAAGTTTCAGATCGATATTGAGTTCCATATCCTCTTACAGATATTCCAGATGTAGAGACAGATCCAAAGCCATTTGATCGAGATCGAGTAGCTATAGCAGATCCATTTAGAGATCGGAACCCCGTTCCGGGTACACCCATTTTAGTAGCAACTGCCCCTAAGCCGATAGGTCTCGTTCAAAAGCCACTTTAGTGTGTCCCAATCAATGTGCTCGGTGATGATGTTGTCATCGCTGATACCCAAGTTGCTGAAGTTTATTTTCAGTGTCTTCAGAAAGACGGAGTTCAAATTGAAACTCAAAAATCTCTGATTTCTGACACTGGTGCATTTGAGTTTGCTAAGCGCTTTTGCGTCAAGGGTGGACGCATGGATTTTTTTACCATGTCTGCTCGTTGTTTGCTTGCTTACCATCATCCATATGGTCTGATGGCTATATGTAAAAAATATCCATTCATTACGAAGGTTCTCTACCTTAGTAAGGATAGGTGGTGGAGGTTATAGGGTCCTTGCCAAACTCAGTCATACAAGATCTCGTCACTTTGAGCGGGTTCTGGCTATGTACACCAAGCCTCGGGGTCACAATGACTATCCATTAGAATTGTGGCTTGGTAGAGTGAGCTTTCGCTTCCTTATCTTCGAGGTTTCATTATCTCCTTCCTTCTTAAAGAGATGAAACCTTCGGATTTAAAGGTGGCTCCTGATTAATTATTTTCTTTCCAACAGAAAGAGTCCGGGACTTCCTTGAGTGGTCTTTGCTCAGGAACTGGATGAAGGATTGGCTTCGGTACGTCCATTGGTACTGGAATGTCGCGAATTCACCGGATCTTTCCTTAAATGACTGATTTTCTGCATCAGTCTATGAGAAAGAATGGAGGATCAGACGCGAATCGAGTGAGCTCATTCGCTTTGGTCTTCTCTGGAAGATCTATGATTTGGTAGCAGAGAAGGGTGTAGCTTGGAGCCCGCCATGTCTTCAAGAACACCTCCCTGGATTTCGGGGATGGTTACTAGAAGGAGTCTCCGGCATTTCTTTCTTAGTCGAGCCTGATGGTTTAACCGGCTTTGAAAGGGATCATCATAAGACTTTAGGCGCACCTGGGGGAAGGACTACCCCCTTTTTTTAATATATGCAATTAATAAACGATACCGAATTAACTGATAAAGAGACGAAACTAACAACTGCCATAATGAACCTAAACTAAAGACGGAAAGAGTCACTCACGGAATACCTTTTTATTTATTAAAGAAGACTGAGTGAGTCCTAAAGCCGAAAGACGAAGGCTGAAGCAAGGATAGCAGCTAAAGAAAGAGAAAAGAAACTATAGACATTTAAAAAAGAAAGAAGACTGCTAATAAGAAAAGAAATACAGTAAGGAAGGGAAACTAAGGCAGCCTAAGCCACTAGTACGAAGGAGCAAGCGGAGGCCCCCGTTCTATCCACTAACCATGTAAAAAAATGATGGGTGGAATGGCGCGGCGCTGTAGGAACCGGTCGGATTCGAACCGACGAATAGCAGTTTTGCAGACTTATGCCTTAGCCACTTGGCTACGGTTCCCTATCAATTCCATGTCTTTCTCCCTTGTCCGACTTTGCTTCACAGGGTGAGACCTGGAATAACAGATGCCGGAATGCTTTGGGAGGAAGGGCACAACATAGGTGGAGATGGATTTGAATAAAAACTCTCTAAAACTTGAGAATCTAAGAGTTCTCCCTACCTGGGCGACAGTATATAGAAGCATTTAGGGATTTGTTCATGATCCATGATTACAAAGTGGATCAAGCCTCTGAAACCGGACTCTTTCTTCCCTCTCGATTCCATCCATATCCCGCCTGAAATCAGAATGATCTGGAATTCCTTTCCAATTCCGTATATCAACTCCTGGGGACACCTGGAAGGAAGAAAGAAAGCACCCCGCTTACTTTTTTCTCTCCATCTCCAGAAAAAAAGCTTTTTGTGCTCTGTCCTTCACTCCAAGACGTGTATCATCCTTTCCTTTAGAGTTATTATTAATATTAGGCTCACCCTTCTTATTAATACTCACCCTAAAAAAAGGGGACAAAGAGAGTATAGTCAGTCAAATGTAGTTTGAGTTAATTAAGATATTACTTACTCTCCTTTTTTTCTTGGATTATTCAAAAATAGAATCCGGGTGAAAATCTATGTATTTCACTGAGGGTGTAAAGCCATATATATACATGTAAAAAAGAGCATCAAAAAAAGGGAAAGTGCTATATACAGCAAGACCCACTTACTATATACAGAAGATACAGAATCAATATGCTTAACACCCCCCCCTCAAACTCAAGATGCCTCAAGGGATAAGATCTGGAGTTTGGATACTAAGTATCGGAATCCCACAGTGGTGTGGGACTTCGTAAGAAGATCCGCGATCTGAAGCTCTGAGGAAATGTATGGCATTGAACCCTGTAGAAAGTGATGGCGAACGAAGTGCCCTAAGTGAGTCAGGCTATTTCGATATGTTTTGTTCGCTCATGAAACACATCATTGTGTGCTATTTGGATAGCACTCTTGTTGTCACAAAAGAAGAGAATAGTAGGCCCAGAAAAAGTGACTCCCATATCTTTAAGTAACCATCCCAACAAAATAATCTCTGATGTAGTATCCGCAAGAGCCCTTTACTCGGCTTCTGCACTAGAGCGAGCAACCACTGTCTCTTTCTTGCTCTTCCAAGATAGTTGAGAGTCACCGAAGAAAAAGCAAAAGCCAGTAGTGGAGCGCCTTCATCTATCTTATAAGGCTGTAAGATCACCAGCATGAATACCTTACTTCAGCTTTAAGAGGTAGGGGTTGCCAAGCTATTCTAATAGAATAGGGATAGACAGTAATGGCAAGGTTTCCAGAATAGTCAAGCTTTTAGATATCTCAAAATACGTTTATCAGCTACTAAATGAGAAACCCGAGGAGACTGTATAAACTTGTCTACAAGTCCAACAGCAAACGAAATCTCTGGGCGAGTCAGAGTAAAGTACTGGAGACCACCCACCATACATACTCCTATAGGCCGATGGATCTGATAGCAGCTCACCATCATGAGAATACAGCTTGGCATTAAGCTGGAGTCACACAGGGCAACCTGTGAAGCATTCCATGGCGGCTTAGAAGATCCATGGCGTACTTCTGCTGAGTTAGATGCATACCCGGAGACCGAAAAACTTCAATCCCGGTTAGAGGACCAAGATCTTTCATATGAAACTGCTTGCCAAGATGTTGCTTCGTTTGATGAATAGCAGCAGAATCATTGCCGGTAAGATTTTTATTTTTCATTTGATTATTAAAACTTCAATGGCAAGGATGGATATACCTGAAGCGCTTGACAAAAAAATCTGGTGTGATCCAGCTGAACTACTATCTAATGTTAGTAGTGCTGTGCTGAATTTTGCAAAGCCTCTTTGAGTTGAGTCCATAGAGAGCCTTTGAAAGCTTACACAAAGAGTCTGGATGAATAAAGTCTTCATAACCGGGAGGTTGGCGCCTCGACCTCTTCTTTGAGATCTCCGTGAAGGAAAGCTTGATTGACGTCTAACTGGGATGAAAGTAGGGTCCGTGCTGAATGTAAGCGGGTGCGAATGGTACCATTTAGAGCAACTGGACTGAAGGTGACGTCTCGGCATAATAAAGACCATACTCTTTTTCATAGCCTTGAGCAAGCAGGCGAGCTTTCTTACTCGTGAGAAAATTTGCTACAAGCCGTTTGTACCTCTATATAAAAAACCATCTGACTTGTATTTGATCTTGTAAGCCCACCTTGACCCAACAATGTTTTTGTCAGATGGTGGAAAGACAAGATCCCAGGTCTCATTCTTTTGAAGAGCATCCTTATTCTTGTTTGTAATTAAAGTCTAACATAGCGCGTTTCCAATTCTCATCAGATTTTGCTTTATCGTAAGATAACACATGATTTTTTATCTTTTTGAAAGACTTGTGCTCAAGCTCTCAAGGTAAGTTCAAGTAGGAACCATAGGAGAAAAATAGATCAATAGGAGTGTGGATCTTCTAAGATTTGGAGAAGGATATAAGGGGCCCTGAGACTCAGGAGCTTCAGACAATTGATTGGATACCAGCATTCACTTGCTTATCGTAGAGGCTGTCAGTCTGAGAATGGGCTGTGACGTGGACTGGTCATGCCTGAGCATGGGCTGCTTCAAATCCGAAGATGAATGCTGCTGTAACGTGTCACTCCAGGTTGCTGCTGCTGAGACGCGGAGGACCGCAGTAGAGCCCCTATGTTGGTTGTGGTTGGGGCTGAGGTGTGGAGGACATGGACTGCAGCAACGTCTGACCACACTGCCGGAACGTGGGCAGCAGTAACGGCTGAAATTCATGAATGGCTTTCAGCTGCTGCTGCTCAAGATTCTCCCCCTAAATTGGAGCCGAATCCGAAAATCCTAGAATAGAAGAGAAAAATCGACTTTCATCAAAAATCAAACAAAACTTCCCTTTATGTTTATGTTCTTCACTATATCCAACAAAGAGACACTCCAACGATTTTCTTTTGAGAAAACTGCTTTCTTTGTTTGTGAAGCATCCATATGAGGAAAACAGAGACATCCAAAGGCTTTGAAATAGGAATAGTCTGGAATCTTTTGAAAAAGCTTTTGATGAGGGGAGTCACCAGCAATAGTCGACGATGGCAATCAGTAATTAATATGCACTGCTTTATGAAACGCTTCGGCCCATAGGTACTGAGGAACTTTGCTTGCATCAGTTTTTAGCAGTCTAAGTGATGTGCCTTTGTTTAAGGGGGGCAAGCAAGCCACAGATCATTAACTCAATCGAAACTTGTTTCATTGCACTTATGGTTATACTTATCACCTACTAAATCTCTTTACGTTCCCCAACACAAATGCAAAAAAACACAATGCAACTTTGCTGAAAGATGAATGCGGTATAAATTGGGGGTGGTGCTTATGGCGCACGGAGTGGCAGTGACTCGCGCAAGTCGAGTGAGAAGTGAGAAGGAGGACTTTCTCTCTCTCGCCCCCCTATCTAGTAAGTAAGGCTTTGGCAGCGGAAGTAGGGAAGAAAAAACATCGAAAAAAACCCGGCTCCAGCTACCTTTAGCGGCTGTGGGGATCGCTCCCTGTGATCTCAGTCGGTTCGGCTGCGACTGAACCGTCTCTTCCACTTCTTTACCCGCGGACTTCGGAACACATTCGGTAGGCTGTGTTCCTTCGACACTCTGTTCAGCAGCCTTTTCTGGATCACCAGCCGACTCAGAACCAACTTCAGTAATTTGCTCGGCAGGAGGCTTTGACATGATCGGTGCCCCGGCCCCTATTGCGTAAGGGGGGGACCATTCTTGAACTTCTTCAGCTTGGACTGGTAGTGAAATTCGAAGGATCGCAGCCAAAGGAGGGATGAAAGCAGCCTGCTGTAAGCCGGAAGTTACTCGGGAGGAGAAGGAGGAGCGTCGGGATTCTAGTTGCCCCTCATCCCATGACGAAGTGCGGAGATCATTTCTTTGTCGGACGAAATCGATTCGACCGGTTGCTCGGCTGCTTTTCCTTTCTCCTTATCCTTGGGGTCCGCTGGAGCTTCTTTCGCCTTCGTCTTCGGTTCGGTATTGCAAAGAAAAGCAAAGTTAAGGCAAGAAAAAAAGAATGAAATACGAATGGATTGCATTCGAAAATCAGTATACCAGTCTAAATTCTAAAGAAAGCCTGAACTGGCCTCCCGAAAGTTGTCTCAAGAGAGTCCTTTACGGCCCTCTCATACATAGCCATCTCTTCCTCTACTTTTTTTTGAGAATGGCGGTATTCGTGCTGTGCTTCCGAAGGGAAGAGACTCGCGATGTAGCTATCGGCAACTTCTTCAGGTAGATCGTCGCCGGGATCATCTCCAATCTGGGCCTCGCCTCTCTTTCCTCCCTCAAGAGGTTTTTATTCCCGGCCTTTGTTTGGCCGGCCTTCACAAACCACCTTCTGCCCGACCGTTTCTTCGAGGCAGCCTGCTCTTGCTCAGGTGCCTTGAGTGCTGCAGATGGTGCTCGTGATGCTGGCGATTCCTGTGTAGCCGGTGGAGCCGAAGCTGTAAACTCAGATGCTGCCGTTTCGGCTTACGACTCTTGAACGCAGATGTGAGCGAGCCGGTTGAGTTTGGCGGGCCCTCATACTTCGAGTCACCATCCGTTGAGCCGAGAACGGTGCTGAAGAGGGTCCTTCTTCTTTCCTCCCTGATGGGGGATGCATGCTGGCTGACGGGTGCTGAACCTCCCTTTCCTTTCATGGTCCGGGTTTGCCCCTTTTTCGTAAGGCTGGGCTGGTGACCTTTCCGATGTTGCGATGATCTGGGTGGCTGCCCTTGCTCGGGAATGGGTCCATATGTGGGTTCAGGAGAAGGAGGACTTCGACTCCCAACTCTTTCTTGATCAGGGAGTTGCTGCTCTTTGAATGTCAACAGCTTGTTGATTCCTTGCGAGAAGTAAGAAAACGTCAGTTGATGCCACCATCGGACATACTCCAAGACCATCTTGCCCTCTCTGCCATCCGGCATTATCACGAAAGGAGCCCCAGTGCCCTTTCTCATCATATGTGCCCAGTACCCCGCCAGTTCCGAAAGGTTAAAGATGACGCGCTTGATTGACGTCGTGACCGGGTGCCGGAATTCATTAGTAAAAACCAAATTGTCTTGCAAACCGAGGGGGATTTTACGGTTCTGCCCGAAGCACGTACGTTGCCCTGCCGTAACGTCAGAATGCCGCATCGCATGGAGATCAGATACTATCAAAGATGCATTTGAACAACAGCAATAAGTAGCAAGGGCCCTTTTCATCGACCTTGTTGACCAATCATACAAGATTTAGGGCATCTCTTAAATACCATGCTTGTAGGGCCGCCACGTGAAGCTCATCGGATGACAAATAAAGAGCCTGGCTATCTTCGCATCGAACTTCCCGGCTTCAATGTTCTCA
>JBBUKS010000067.1:468704-488704 GCA_038050645.1 Hedychium gardnerianum
GAGAGTTCATGGATACATGAACTCCTGGCGCTGGAGGGAATGGCTCGGAGCCATTCACTCTACTGTTCCATGAACTCTAACCCTAGCTATATAAGATAAGTGCGAGCCCTTACGTCCCTTTCTTTTCTCTTTTGTTTTGTTTCCGGACCGACCAGTTAAGTATCTGAATATGAAAGAACTTCCTTCATTCACTCTTTCCCTTCTCCTGAATTCACTCTACCCCTATGGTCGGCCCTTCGGTCGAGCCTATCGGGTCTACCCTCTCGCATACGCTCGAGCCTATGTAACATACCCTCGGACAGCAGCTGAGCAAACAAAGTGCCTGAACTCGGAAGTTATAGGGGTGAACAAGACTATCAACATCAACTTACGCGGAGAAACAAAAACAATAAACTCTAACTCTCTCCGGAAAGAAACATATGGCTCTTTCAGAGACAAAAAAGACAAAAGAGAAACAAAAAACACTCTCCGGAAACAAAAGAAAGGGAAAAAACAAAAAACACTCCCGTCGTTCTCACTCTTTCTATTCACTCTTTTTCCTTCTTTATTCTCACTCTTTTTCTTTTGTCACTCGTTCTTTTCCTTTCGGAAGAAGCAGTTCCGATCCGAACCGATCTTCTTCATTCCCCGTAGATCTTTCGTAGTTTTGAAGACAGATGAAACCAGTTGATTCATTTTCGAATTTGCCTCAGCAGTGAATGCAATTAGAGTAGGTCTTTCGTAGTTTCGTATTCAGCGGTACGAGCGATAGCGACGTCGACGGGGAACGTTAACTTGAATTTGATTTTGATGCGGGAGAGTTTGATCTTTTATCTTCGCGGGACCTTGGTCCACTCTAGGCCTTGCTCTTTGGGCGGTGCCTTTTCGTCCTGAATCCATGAATGAAAGCAAGACGGAGAAGAAATACCTTTCGCGGGAGGTGTCACACTTCCTTTTAATACTTTACGCTTGGTCGAGCCTATTCAAAGAGACTCTCTCGCTATCGCTCTAACAATCTCCCTCAAAGTGTCAAGTATTGCGATCCCAGCAAGAGTCGTGAATGGAAGGAACGAGCGCAGCGACGTGACGTGAGAGGTACGAGTGAGTTAGACGTGCTAAGTGGAGTGAGAAATATTAAAGGGCTAAGTGGAGTCTCGAAATAAAGTTCCGAGAGAGAGAGAGGGACGTTAGTGAGGGTTTTCAGGGCTTGCATTTTCATTCGCTCAAATTCCTAGCTTTTTAGAGCAACAACACCATTCACATGTCTAACTGGGCCAGTAGGATAGTCTGGCCTTTGGGGCCCCTTCATTCACTATTAAAAAAAAACGTAGAAAGATCTACACTGCTCTGCTCCTTTGAATGGGAATTCAGGAAGTGCCGCGTCACCCCGTCTCAACGTAGCAAACTATTCCACTATTATATTAATATAGTACCTTCTGTTTATGATTGTTGTTCGCAGTCCTGGGCCTTAGCTCTCCTATCTTTCTGTTGTTTTAATCTCAGTTGGTGTGGTTCTTCCCAACTGTCCCTCCTCCCATAGATTTATTGACAATAGCATAAAAGCAAAACGACAATGAAAGGAGCAGAGCGAACAGGATCGGACTCGGCACAAAGCAAATATCATATATAAGCAAGTGCCCGATGACTCTTTAAAAGAGTTCGGGGCATCCTTAGATAAGAAAGAACCATCTGCTTAACCAATAGGGAAGGCACCCCTGAAGACATTATGAAAGGTTCAGTTTTATTTGCTCAGCTGCCGGAAAAGCAAATCAGTACTGGTGACCCAGAGGGTACAGAGAAGAATACACGGGCATAAACTAAAGCCTCAGCTACAGCGGAAGATGGAATGAACAGAAGCAAAGGAAGAGGCGCAGGAGTAGAGGGAAGGGGAAAGCTCAGGTGCCTGAGTGAAGACGTGTCGAGATTGCTTTGATCTTATTGGAGCCGTGCAAACCTCCTACCTTACCATGAATTTCTTGGACTTAGCTTAGAAGTGGGACCGCTCCACCTCTTATGCGCGGGAAGCAGGCGTGCGAGGAGTAAAAAAACGATACTGAAAAAAGCTAGGGACAGAGGGCAGCATTAAATGAAGCAGATAAGATAAACAGCTAGTATATATGAGACATAAAGAAACCCTACTTATATATCGCTACATTTGTGCAACTCAAATGAAAGGAACGAGGCACGAGAGAAGCGGTGAGCAACACCAACCAGGAAGAACCCCCGACCTTACTTAGCTTAGGATCCCACCCGATAACTTGTTTGATAGTGCCCTCTTGCCTCAGGCTACAGAATAGAGGAGGAAGTAGCAGTAGGGACAAGTAAAAGAAAATAAAAGTCAAGGGACGTAAGGGAGAGAGTATACCACAGGTACGATAGGCTCGAAATGCCATAAGGTAATGTAATTCCCTGCTTTCCCCGTGCGAGGTTATGTGTTCTATGAAGTGTAATAGCTCTTCTGTTTAAGTATGCGAGTGTGTTTAGTATTTCTGTTTCACACCCTTCAATATATTTAGATGCCCTGTATTATATTTATCCTAAGAAAATGGCCCTCACTTAACTTAACTGACTTTGAAGGTAAGGTAAGGAGTTTGCATAGTGGCTTTAAATACTCTATCTGCCCGTCTAGTGAATCAAATTGCCCTAACTTAACTTAACTGACTTTTAAGGTAAGGTAAGTTGTTTGCATAGTTGCTTTAAATACTACTGCTGCCCCGAACTAATTATTTCTCCTGTCTGCGTTTCTGCTTTCATTCTGGATGAAGATCTTACAGCAGATACAAATAAATTGCACTTACGTTGGTATTTCTTTCGCGGGGGCCGCAGCTCCACTATTGCGAAGCAAATTCTTATAGGGCGGTGCCTTCTCGTCCTGAATACAAAGATTCAAGCAAACAAATCTGCAAGACAGATGATATACTTAACTCTTGAACTAGTAGCTTAATTTATCACACTTTCTTTGAATACTTGACTATAGCTTTCTTTTCTGTATCCCCGATATGCTGGACCCCCACTGAGCGGTAATGTAATAGCTCTTCTGTTTTAGTATGCGAGAGTGTCTGTATATGTTCTTTCTTTTTAAGACCCTTCAATAAGGAATCTGCCCCGTCTCATATTGGATCACAATACATGAAATTTCCCCTCTCGCATGTGCTCGAGCCTATCTTACGAGACCCTCTCTCCCCTCCGGCTACTGAATAGAGGAGGCATTAGCAGTAGGGACGTATGCGAGAGTGTTTAGTCTTTCTGTTTCACACCCTTCAATATATTTATCTGCCCCGTAGAAGATTTGATCTATCCTTCTGGACCCCCCTAATTCTTCTTCTATCGTTCGGGAAAGAAAAGAAAGATAAAGGAAAGGAAAAGGAGCGAAGAAATACTGCTCAGTCTTTAATTTAAAGGAACAGGCATTCAAATGCATAGACCCTTCAATATATTTAGATGCCCTTACAAAGAAAAGTGAAAGTGAAAGTGAAAGAATAGTTGAGCAATTGGATTTCATAGTTGCTTTAAATACTACTGCTGCCCCGAACGAGTTATATTTTATTCTTTTTTTTGCTTTAAATAAATAATCTGCCCAGACAAAGTGCAAGTGAAAACGATCAAGTGAAAGAATAGTTGAGCAATTGGATTTCATAGTGGCTAAAGAAATACCTATGGATGCCCCGTCGAAGATTAAAAACAATCTGCCCTGTCTTCTTTTTGTGCTTTAAATAAATAATCTGCCCATTTATCTTTAAAGAATTTATGCGTTTACGCTTGAATGATATTACGGATTAAGAAATACTTTAAGCAACCGGAGCACTTACTTAAGTACGAAGGCGGGCCCATTCCGGACCACTCATGGCCTTGCAAATTCTTATAGGGCGGTGCCTTTTCGTCCTTAATCCATTCATGAAAGCAAATACGCAAGCAAGCAATAAATACTTAATATTCTTCTGAAGAGATACCTAGGCAATTTAGAAGACTTATTCATTTAAAAAAAGAGAAAGAGAAAGAATTAAAGAAAAGAATTGATGCATTTGAATTTCATTCAAATCTCAAATTATTTGAATTTCATTCATTTTCAATTATTTGAATGAAAAACTAAACGAAGGGGAAGAAGCGCTCAAGCGCTCTATTGGAAGAATTTAGGGTATCCCCTTTAGCAGCACCAGCTCATTAAAAATATCCCGAGATAGTAGCTGCTCGCTCCATTTCATTCTTTTGTCTTCTCGCTCGGTCTTCGCCCTCCGGCCCTCTTGTTCATTCAATGAGTTCGATTTGACTACTGTTGTTACGCATTTAGCTTTCTCCGTTTTTCATTTTTCCTCCAAATTCTTTGAATGAAATGAAAAGAATTTAAACCATTAGAAAGAAAAGAATTTAAACCATTTTAAGAAAAGAATTTTAGAAAACTCTTCAAATAATTTTCTCAGCATACTCTTTCCCATATCGCACATGATATGCTTTGACCCTCTTTCCATTCACTCTACCCCGGCACCAAGAGTGAATGGAACAAATCCATTCACTCCTGGAGGGAGTGAATGGCCCAAAGCCAAGCTACTCCCTCCAGCTAGCTGGCACCAGGTCGTGAATGGGGACCATTCACTCTTTCCAAGTCGTGAATGGCTTTAGGCCATTCACTCCTTCCAGTCGGGAATGGAATTCCCTCTTTGGAAAGAGTGAATGGTCCCCATTCCCTCCAGCTTAAGGAGGGAATGGAATTCCCGTATTATTTTATTTTCTTATAAGAAAATTATTTTCATGAAAATAATTTGGGGCCAGAAAAAAAGAATAATACGTGCATGGTCTTTCCCAAAGAGTAGAGTGAATGGCTCCGAGCCATTCACGACCTGGTGCCGGCCATGAACGACCTGGTGCTAGCCAGCTAGCAGCAAAAGGAAAAGGATGGAGTAGCTTGGTCTAGCTAGCCTGGCAATTTCATAGTGACTCCAAACATTGACTACTTTCCGATGTTCATTCCAAGAGATAGATCTTTGTGCCATCTACGACTCTAACCAAGAGCAGCACCAGTTCATTACCAGAGTGGGCACCTACATGGGATCTATCTGAAGGTAGGAGTCGAGAGTGAGCTCTCATTGGATAAGGCTGCTGGGTCGACTTGACTTAGCTCTTGCCCTCTCTCTTGCTGTCCTATCAAAGAGTTAAAAGGAGAAGACCTCCCTTGATTTGCCCGCACCGCCTCAACCCCACTCTAGCAAATCTAATGCAATAAGTCCAGGGTCGTCTAAATGGCCTATATTTTTGGAGCGATAGGAAATGATTGGCCTCTGGGAGGAGTGAGAGTTTCTCAAGAATCTAATACAGGGCATCCAATTCCCAGGTTTCTAGGAGCGGTAGAGGATCGCTCCGCACCTCATCTGACGTGTGTGTATTGCTAAGTGGGAATAGCTTTCTCTGATGCTCTGTAGGACACGCATCTTCGATAGTCTGTCATGCCTTCTAAGTAGATAAGGGTGACGGGAAGAGCCTGGCTAAGCACTCAATGAGGACAAGTTAAAGTCTGAGGAAGTGAGCGAACTAAAGTCACGTAAAGCGGATCAATGCCCCCCCCGAACGAAGCCGCTCATCCATTCGCGCCTCGCACTACGGTAACGGGATGAGAGATACTGAGAATTAGAAGAGAATAGAGCCTTAACTAACGAAATTAACTAAAAAGAGCTTCAAAGTGGCTTTCTCCATCATTCTCAAAAAAGTCAAGTTTGATATGTCCTCTTCTAATCTTTTTCTTATCACTCATGTCATTCATATCATGCGATAAAGAGCGGTAGTCTCTACAGTCTCGGGTTCAATTCCCATCCAAGAGCGGAAGAACAGGAAGAGGGCAGAGAGAGAATGAGAATGAAATAATCTAGATGCGTTAGCGTTGAATATTACTAGATATCTCATTATATGAGAAAGGAAAATATGAAAAGAGGAGTCTCCCCTTTATAGAACCTATACTATAAGGGCTAGGGTCCTGATCTGCGAGACCGGGCTCACTCTTTCTTGTACCGAAAGCACTCCATTCTATCAGCGAATATCAATCTGTCTCCGACCTCTTCTTCATACTGATTCTAATTCACTAAGCACTCAAGGGTAGGTAATGGCATTCTCCACCTTGGAAGAATCCCGTACTCAAAACTCTGATTGAAGACTTCCAGAAATGGGGGGCTGAGCTACTATCAAGAAAAGAGAGTTGCTCGGGCTCTGCCTAAGTTCTTTTGGGTGCAGCTCCTTCTTCACGTCTTATCGGCTCCTAAGGGGTGGAGAGGGAATTCCCAGAGGGGACTAGAACTGCTATAGATTCATAAGTAGAGGATAGAGGTACGAGCGACAGCGACGTTGAAGGGGCTTTTTCCATGGCATCTCGGATGAACTCATTGATTGAATGAAGAGCAGTGGTCAAGTAGCCTTGGAGTGATTCTCAACATAAAGGGAAGGAAGTAAGCTAGGATTGTTGAGAAAGCTGGTCATGGTCATATAAAAGAGCATGAGGTGCGCTGCCAAGACAGCATCTGGGTCTGGAATCGAGTTAACGAGCTCTGCTGTAGAGGGGGCGGGCTCAAGTCAGAGGCACGAGAGGAGATTCCAGCCGGCCTATCCGAAAGAAAAGAGAAGACACTCTTGGTCCTTCATATCTTAATGCCTCCGTAGATATCTTTGCTTCGGAAGAGAATTAGGCTCTCCTCGGTCAAGCAGAATATCTATTATCAACATCGACCTGAAGAGTTCCCACATATCGTCAGCATTTCATTTTCATTTTATTGGAGGCGGGGCCTCAGCTATTCTCGACGTGAAGAGAGAGAAGGTAGAAAAGAAAAGATTCTTTGGAAGATCTATCTCGGGCATAGTTCAACTCTGTAAGAACTCCGAATCATTCTCTTGAAGCTCATCTAAAAAGAAAATAGTAGTCTCACGCCAGCCCCATAGGCAAATCCCAAATCTTTCTATAGAATTAAATAGATGTCTGATAGGAGTGATTGATTCTACTCTATCTATTCTACTCTATCTATTCCTTTTAATCATCATATAGAAAGAAAAGATCAACGATAGAAGAAAAGAAGCATTATATCTAAGTCTCGCTGCTATTTCTTTTCTGTACGTGAGGATCCCAGCGCTCGCCAATGCTTTCTTTGACTGTCTCATCTCAAGCAGAGCCATAGCTTGAGTGTTCTATTTCCAGCGCTTCTGCTAAAGCAAATGGAAGGCCGTTCAAGATTGACAAGGTCCTTTCTCCTATACAGAAGTGCCTAGAACTCAGGAGTTGGCATGAGTCTCCTCCCCGCCAGAGACCAAGAGTTCGACCTTCGACCTATCTTCTTCCCACCTAGTTCTTTAAGAAAGATCTGAACTCCTTTATACGAAGGATAGGCCCGAGCTACTGACAAAGTATAGAAAGAAAGTCCAGGCAAAGAAAGAACTCAAGAGCAGCAGGCAGGCAGTGGAGGACGGCTACTCAGAGTTCCATCTAATCGTCTACAAAACAAGGGTCTCCTGATAGATCCGTGGGGAACCAAGGTGCGTAGCCTCGGAACCTCACTGGGAAGGAGGAAGGGGAAAGATTCCTTAATGCACTCGTCCCTTAACTTATATCGCGAAGTCTAACTTCTGCATTTGAGTCCAATTCTTTCTTATTTATCAAGAACGAGCCAACCTTCGCCTGCCTCTCCGGATAGAGCTCACCTCTACTGCCTACTTCTTTATATAAGAACCTTGCTTGATGCGCCCGCAATCAGGAATCAGAGGACAGGACCCCTGAGGCATGAGCCACCAGGCGGGAAGATCTCTTTAGACTCACATTCTTAGTGGGCGAGGAGGGAGATTCTCCTCTAGGCTTATGAGAAACTACACTCTGAGTGGGACTGAAGCTAATCCATAAAAGGAATACCTATACTTTCCCTGCTTTGCTTACCAAATAAGTCAAAGTCTCGCCTATACCACATGAAAGAGCTTACGAACCCAACGGTTCCTATTATCGCCGGTAGCCGTCTGATTCTTTTCACTCTGCCGGACGAACGAGAGTGAATCTACGTCGCTGCCTAAGTAAAGAACGTGACGCGGAAGTGACTATGAGGGACAAGGACTGGAGTCCGCTTCCCTAGCTCCAGTTGGGGGAGAGGAGATTAGAGGTCCCTGCGAACGACCTACTCAACTAAACTAAGATAACGGACGGGGCAAGTGGCAAGCGCTCACTCAGACTTGGCCTCTTTCGGGTATGGGCTCCTCACCGGCACCTAATCTCTATGGAAGCAGCCAGCACGGGCCCATGTTCTATTCTAGTAACCTTCAATTCAAGTGAGGCCACTCTCACGCACATTCCCATTTCAGCTTGAGAAGCGGGCTAATTCACTAACTCCAGTCTCGTTCGCATTCCCTAACTTGAACTTGTACTTGAATGGGATCATTGCATGCACTTTCTTTCCTTTGAGCATGTGAACTTTTTCACGCTGTCTCACTAATGTCAGGGCTTTCTTGAACCTCGGGCCCTGAAAGAGCTAAGGAAAGAGCATAGTATAGCGTACTCCTATATATAGAATTATGTTCGCACCGAATCATCAACAGAACTCGCACTCAGAAGTTGGAGATCTAAGAAGAGAGCGGATGCCAGCGCACACCCTCCCGTATCCTTCTTCTTCGTTCGCCAGGTGCGGAGAGCGGGTGAACTAGAGGTCACGTGACTCGTGTGGGAAGGAACTGTCAGAGGTGTGTCGTGAGCCCTTTATCTGATAGACCTATAGGCGGTTAGAGGTAGAATCCAATCTTTGCCCAAAGGCACCTAAAGATTCTATATATGTAAGATACTGAGTGGTACTTGTGTTAGGTTGGCTCTAGAGGAAGTTCTGTCCTAGCTCGAACTGGCATGAGATTGACATAGATCACCAGCCTACCCCTACCGCGCATAACTATTCCTATCTAGAACTATCACTATGCCTCGCGGAGCACTTTGAATCAACGAGCCCCGCTAGTTTTAATAGTTGACCCCTGACTCTTCAGCCACTCTCTCTTTCTTAGCTAAAGTGCTGGGCGTGGTCCTCCCCTTCAATGAAAGATCCTTGCTCGGTCCCATTTCTACTCCTTCTCTGTCTGTACGCGTGCCTGACTTGGGCATCTCTATTGAAGCTTGAAGGAAGGTGTCTAGAACATTCCAAGCCAAACCCTAAGGGATTCATTCTTTAGCGCCAAAGAGGTCAGATTAGTCACTATCAGAAGAGCGCTATCATTTTTTTCTGGGACCTGGAGAACTAGGATCTGATCTCAAAGCCCTAGCCCATGGGAAGCAAGAAGCGGTGGAGTTCCTTTATATTACCCTTTCACGAGACTGAAAAGCCCAGAGAGTCTTTAGCTAGTTTATTGCAAAAGCAGTGCGGCGAGGCAGCAAAATAAATCTTCAGTGGCAGCAAGCAGAGGTGCGGAACGACCGGATTCTTTGCAGCTTAATGATCCTGGCCCGAGTCATTCGCTACGTCTTCTCTTTTTTTTTTTTAAGGTTTGGAAAGATCTGCTGGCGAAGTTTTTCTTTCTTTAATTCTTTTCTCGGAAGACGGGAAAGAGTGAAGTTACCCGTTAGGAGGCCCATACTTGATTAGGGTTCTGGAAGTCTTCAATTCAACCATTACCCATTACCCTTTTGCCGTTCCTCTTCTCTTCCCTCGTTGCATTGCATGTGAACCGTATTCTCCTTGCCCTTTTGCCACTCTCTCTTTAGTACGCGTGCGAGGGTCTTATTCACTCTTTCCGGGTAGGGCGGGAGCTTATTGAATAATTCTCTATCCGAGCCCTTGTTAGATTAGGATCTGCTTTTCTACCTTAAAGAATGGTATGATTGGATCATAGCTTCTTATGTGTACTCACTCGGGAGCAAGAGTCAGGGTCAAGTCAGCGGGCCAGTTCAACAAGGGGAAAGAGGTTCGTACGTCGGTGCCCTCTATTCCTTTGGTATAGCTAATTCTTTCCTCGTAAGAGCTAGCTCTTCAGTCATACGATTCTGCAGTTGGAGACGCGTAGCACCGTGTAGTGGGGTCTTAGACCGCTATTCTTTCTATAAAAGAAAGATATTGACCTCGCCAAGTGTGAAAGTGCTTTGCGTGGGTAGGAGTGACTCCCAGGTCTTCTTAGACTTTTGATGCTGCCTTTCTTGGTCGGTCAAAGAGGGAATGAGAGGGACAAGTAAGCTTAGAACCGCTATTACTTACTTCTTTCAGGAGTTCGCCGTCTTTGTAGAAGTATGCCAAGCAGAAAGAGAAGAGCGCAAGTGCTATTCAGCCCGAACTGTACGAGAGGTGGATCCAGAAGTTGGAGTAGGGGAACCCGGGGAATCGGGTTCTTCCTCATCTCACTAGTTAAGGATCCGGCTGGTGAGGAAAGGCACCTAGAGGCTACTCCGCAGATGGCTTCAACTGTGCCCGGCTAGAAGCAATTGATTTAAACCTGATCTCGCGGGTTCTTGTTAGGTTCTCGGGAGAGCTATTTCGTGAGCTGGCGATCCAACTTCACTTTCACTGGCGCTAAGAATAGGAAGCAAAGAAGGGGGCGTGCCAGGGTCAGACCTGAGTAGGGGCGAATCAAGCTGAAGAGCGTCTTCGGGGTGAAGGCTTCAGGAAAGGAATCCAACTATAGTTATTCATCTCACTCTTAAGAGGTCCACTTATCCTCGTCAGCTACTCGTATGAACTGCGCCCATCATAATAGGAGTCGAGGGTAGGTTCTTCCCAGACTATAAGGATCTGCTCGACTGAAAGAAAGTAGCGACAGCGATAGGAGTAGGGGAGCGCAACCAGATTGACTATATTCCTTCTCAGGTTAGGGAGAGTTCTCTTTCCTGTCCCGACCCAGATCTACCTTGGGCAATCCTAATAGTGAGTTTAAGTTGGTGATAGCCCAGTCGTCGCTCCTTTCAGTTCTTTATTAGGCCCGCGTCAGCGACGTAGAGCTACGCTCATTCGTCGTTGCACTCGTCCATCTTGCTTCTTAAGGAGAGGAGGAGTTCCACTCAGACTAATTGGGATTGCGGATGTGAAAGCGGAATCCCATATCTTGCTAGATGCGTGACGACATGCAAAGTCAAAAGGAGTGAGTTTCATCACGAACCGGAAAAAGGTATCGAAGTCTTGCTCCAATTCTCTGTCTGCCACTAAGAATCCAGCCCAGGAAAGCTTTGAGTAGAGGGTGCGTGAATGCTTCTTGTTGTATCCAAGAGCTGAGAGTCTCTCTGAAGGTCAAAGAAGTAGTAGTTAGTGCTTCCCGTCATGGGAAGGCAGAAGGGAATGAAGAGGCACTCAGAACTACTTGAGGGGTGCGACGGGTCATCTTCTCTTTTATATAGTGAGTGAGAAGGGATCAGAAGTCAACTCTGTCCGGGAAGTGTTTCTTTCGGTCGTCGGGACTCTCTTGAACGCGTCATTACTAAAGCTCCTTAGTCACAGAGCAGATTCCGTGGTTGCCACTTTGCGTGAACTAAACTCAGAAGTGCACATCCGATTGTGGGCACAGCCACAATATTAGCCCCCATTCGTCCAGTTCAGTCTCAGTTGAAGGACCCGTCCGTCCTCACGTATATTCATGGAATAAATTCTCTGCCCTGCACGACTACCAGAACTCGAAGAGAAGAAAGACCCAAACGAGTCGTGAAGCCCTAAACGATCTGAGGAAGGAAAGCTACTATGTCTCTGAAAGAACTTGGATCTTGGTGGGAAACCTAATACTACTCACCACAAAAAGTATACGCCAACCGACAACACTACCAATGGAGCTCAAAGGTCTAAACTACCGGAAAGAACATGGTTCATGGAAGCCCTAAGACCCACAAGTGAAGCCGTTCTGAGGACACCTTCATGGCTTCAAGGTCATAAACGCCCTCCAGGGGAGCCTCAAGAATGAGGTGAGGAACGAGTGGGGAGTAAGAAGGAATATCATAAGAGGAATGTCAGGGACCTATGAACCTTATGGTGGGATGATGATACGGACGGTGGGTGGAAAGTTCCTTCCCCTCTTTCTCTGTTAGAGCAGTTAGTTCATAGTTCCTAAATTGTGCCGTTCGTTCTTTAGATAAGGACCAACGACTCAGACTTTGAGAGAGAAAAGTCGTCAGAGGAAGCGTCATATAGGACCAATCTTATTCGGTATGAAGTTTGGAATGGTGCATTTTCGACAAGACAGTGTCAGCTCCTACCTTCTAATGGTGCCTTTTCTCAGATAAGGCTAGCATCTTTCTTTCAGTTGAAAGCATGAGGATGAGGACGCGCCGGAGCATGTCTTCTGCTCTTTTTCAGTCATCCTGCAAGGGTGAGGAGGGTACATAGTGATTTTGGAGTCTTTCATTCTCCTTTTCTCTGTCTTCCTGTGCTATGCTTCCTCTATTCCTGTTCATGCATATGGTCTTCTTTCATATTGGGCGCAGTTACGCAATTCTATCGACTCATGTCAGTACAAGGAAAGATTTTTTGGGGGGGGTGCGTCTTAGTGGAGACTCTGTTTTTGCGACCTTATCTAGCCGCAATTCAATTTCATTTGATCACGTTGGCCTTCCTTTATCTCCTAGTGAGAGACCCCCTTCAATCACCATGTATTGAAGTGACGCTCGGATATGATATGACTTCAGCGAGCTCTCACTCTTTCTCCTACGTCATGGGGCCAGCTATTCCTTATGTTGGAGACGGAGTAGAATTCGTCGTCCAACCATGAGTATGTCCAGAAATATAGCAATGCTTCTGTCCAAAATCTTTATATTAGAGAGCATATTATCCTAAGCCTACTCCTTTTGAGCCTAAGGAAGATAATATTGTTATAAGAGTACTATACTAAGGCTACGCTTGCTCTCGGGACAGGACAACCGAGTCATGCCGATCTACCAGAGCCTATTTCACTTTGTCATAGACCATGGAAGAAGGGCAAGAAGAAGCATATCACGGCCCTCAGACCTAAGCCCCAAAGGACTGCGCTCATTCATAGTGGCGCTGATTGATAACATACACGTACCCTTCGCAGCCGGATACTTAGAAGTCCGTCCTGGAGAAGAGCTAACCGCTTCGTCGAGCAAATCGATCACTAAATTCTTTTGTGATTCAGAATGTTGGTACGAGCTTTCGAGACAGAAGTGCACGGATGGTAAGTGACTTTATTCATTATTTATCAGATCAGGCAAGGGTCCAGTCGTACTGCGTTCTTCCCATAATCTAGGACGTTTTGATGGTATCATGCTTCTTCGATTTTATGCAGATCGAGGCATTTTCAGGAATCTTTCTCTTTATGAATTGGTCGGAACCCAGGTCAGATCACTTCTAGGGAAGATAAGATGTGATAGTGCTTTCTGGCTCGTTGCGGACGATGGAATATCTTCACTCCAAGGGGGTACGACTTTGAGAGCCTTTAGTTAAAGGTCGGCTAGCTGTATTCCCCGAGTACTCCACCCTTACTAAGTGCAGTGTCGTCTGCTAAACGGGTTAAAGTTTAGCTCCTTAGGGATTGGATTGGCTTGAACTGCATCCGCTACAGAGGACGGCTACCTTTTATCTGCTGCCATGGCAGGCATGATTGAGCAGTTACTTCAGGTTCCACGAACGGAATGCAATATGCGTGACTAATGGCATGTTGAGTCAACTCTAATAAGCTCTTCGGAGTAGGCAGAGAAAATTAATGCCCTCCCCCGTCTTTCTTGTTCAACTAGTAGCAGGAAATTCAGTTTCATTTGAAGAGTCTTCCACGTACTTAGGTTAGTTGCTACAGCCCCGGACACCCTTCGGTGGAGCGCTGCTAGCTGCAAGTCCTTGATGCATGGTCTCTGATTAAGCCATCTAGACCCACCTGGCATAAGGCTAATCCAATCTATAAGGAGAGGTTAATGTGTCGGCTTCCCCAAAGATGCTTTCTTGAATAAGCAGATATGTATTCTCTAAGTATAAGAGAATGATCTTCGCTCAACCGTCCATATGGTTATCTTCGCTAGACCTCTAGTGAGTAGGTAGAAGAGGTGGCAGAGATCTGGAAGAGGCAGCTGATGCTCTTTGCTTTCATTCAATTCATGCATCGGGAACCAGTCCTCAACGAACCTACCTATTTCTAAAGGGAGAATGTAATAATGAAGGACCGCAGCAGATGCGCTGAAACAAAAGGGATAGCGCTCTCTATTCAAGTAGAGTGAAAGGTCTGGTATTCTTTCCTCGTCCCCCAGGTTCTTTGGTTCTCTTTCTTCTGGGGTAGGGGTAGTTAAAGAGTACTGGCTCTGATGGTAGTTCGAGGTCGGATCCGTGGCTCAAGCATACTACCTTGAAAGCTCATATGTGGGTGTGCGGTCTAAGAGTAGGGAGTGGCATTCGGGCTTGACTTGAGCTTGGTCTCGGCTTTCTCAAAGAAGGTGTGGTAGTGGTCTAGAAAGATTAAGACCAGTGCAAGTGTGTTCGGAGAAATGGGTGAGGAAAGAAGCTAACAGCTTTCTCAGGTAATGAGTCTGTTGCTGGCGTAGCGCCGAAACTTTCATTCAACCCACGGAGCGGTGGTGCTCGAGGGAGGACATCCCATTGACTTTAACTTTCTTTCATTCGGGTAGTATCTCATTCAAAAGGCATGATGTCTCTATTGAATAAAGCGGAGATTACTTCTTCCTTAAACCCTCGTTACACTCGGCCCTCGTCTTCATTGGCACACCAAAATTCTTTCTTCTTCCTTTGAGTAGAAGGGCCAAGAGAGGACTTTCTGCTCCTCTTTCTTCGCTTCGGGGACGGAGGTGGTAGGTCAGGCACAATTGACCGAAGGAGCGCTTCTACTCCTCAACCGAGTAGCCGTTCGCTGCGAGAAAGAAAGGATGTCGTGAACGGTGGGAGTTCAGTCTCCTTTCTCTATCAAGAGTTCCTCAATCAATTATATAAAGAGTAGTGTGACCCAATCAATTGGGTCTGGGCCGGCAGCACGCTAGAAAGTCGGAATTCGAGTCGAGGTCTCTTTCGTGGACTCACTTCCGGTCAGGCGATATCCCAAGGAGGGGTCTTCCACTAACTATGCTCATGCCTTTGTGTCGGAGGTTCAGTGATAGGAAAAGTCACCACTACTGTCAAGTTGGCTCTTAAGTGAGACCGACCAAGTCTCTACTTTGCCTTTCATTCCTCTGCTGGCCTTTGCATGAGAATGACTTGTTCTAGCCTGCCCTGTGATCCCGAACTGTCTTGCCTACCGAGTCCGATTCGATATGGACTCGCGCTCTGATAAAGGAAAGCACAACAAAAGGATCTCCTTTTCATTCCACCCTTTTTTAGAGTAGAGTTCTTGAGTGAGAGGAGTGACTCAGTCGCCACCTTTATCTCGAGTGATGGAACCAGTAGTCAGCCGGACAGCATTCGTGGAGGTAGGAGCTATACTCACTCTGTCTGCCTATGGTGTGCTCACGGTGTTCAAGTGAGTGTATGCATTTTTTATGGTTATTCACTGTCATGTTGTTGCTATGAAAGTCGAGAAGTGACTGAGTGATTCAAGTCGATAGGGCAGGGCTATGATATGAGAAGTATGGGATGGATGCTTTCTCTTACTCTACCTATGCCAGGCTCAAGTTATCAAAGTAGTGGTTCAGGGCGAAGCTTAAGTGGGGGTGGGGCGGCTAAGCGATCCGACCTATACCAATAGGGGGGTAGTCCAGGGTGCATGCCGATAGGGTGCTTTTAAGAATAAGAGGTCTAAAATTTCAATGGAGAAGAACTGGACCTTGCCCGCTTTCAAGGGTCTTGTGAGGAAGTGATCGTAGCCTTCCCGGGATATTGGTAAGAGTGCCGACCCTAGCTCTTTTTTACACGCATACTTGACTTAAGAGGCGTGTCTGGTGTGAAGGAGTAGGCTCGCGCAAGACGCGTGACAGATGGCATCTGGATAACATAAGAGTAAGGAGCTCCCGGGCATCAACCAATAAAGATTATAAATGGGCCGGGAAAGCAAGTCGTCGTCCAGCAGCAGCTTCTGCTTCGGTAGATTCTTTCGGTGTCCGGTCCAAGAGAGGGGTGGGAGTGTTATGCTATGATTCATGCGCTCTGCCGCTCGGGAACTTGTGCACTGGCTTCAATAATGAAAATCAGCTTTCGGGTGCGGCTGGTGATCATCAAACAAGCTTTATCCGGCTAGGTCCATTATCGGACGGTCTGAGGGACGAAGCATAGTAAGGGAGGGTTGCAGCAGCTATTTAGATGACAAGGAGTTGGGATTAGTGTACCATATCAGTCTAGAGCAGTGAGTGCTTCTAGCCGGGCCTCGATAAGACAAGCTTACATGACCTCTTCTGTAGCGGAAAGAAGGGAGGGACTGAGGAGCCTTTCTAACTCAGGTCTAGATACACATAGCTTGAAGAGGCTGGTGCGGGTCAGGTAGGTAGGCGCCCCTTTCTTAATCTTTTCTTCTTAGGTCTCCGATAACGGGTATATAGTTATTATCTCACTTCTCCGATAACGGGTATTGGTATATAGTATCTCACGTCTGCGGCACGTCCTTCTTGGTGATGGGTAGAGCGCCTACAATCTTCGGCTCCTTCCCCACTTACAGGGACTGGTCATGATTCCCGGGCCTGGGCAGAATCAAGCTTAGGGAGGGCTGCTAGATCTATTAGGCAGTCGGGTTCGGCTAGATCTCTTTCTTGCCGGGGAGCGGTCTAATTTCAAGATCAAGATTAAGAGCGAGGAAAGTGACTATGAGGGCTAGTAGGTAGGCGAGGTTTGACTATATCAATAAGAACTGAGACCCAGCCGATCGAAACCCATTACAGTGTAGCATACAATTTCATTTGTGTTCTTCTTTTATAGATAGTTCGTTCCGAGTTCATGTTGAATAGATCTGTACTACTACTGTTAGAAGAATCACACCCTTAGGTATACGAATCAAAGAGCTGCTGAACCAACTCTTCCAAACCTTCAAACGTTGGGGCCCGTGCCTACTTATGACCTGAAAGAAGTGCTGATGATACGGGACAACGTTGGTAGCATTTTTCCTAATCTACTGGATTTCCCAGAGAATTGGATCTGGCGAGGGTTGTACTACTTGAGGAAGCATACAAGGAAACTTGATTCTATGGGAGGCACATCCCAAAGAAAGAGAACATCCCGAAGAGCTTTCTATGCATTGGTTCTGTGGACTGTAATAGTGTAATGGTTCAAAATCAGACCCTATATATATAGTATAGGATCGGTCTTCAACTCTAAAAGCAAGAATGTGGGCATCCGTGTTGAGTGTTCGGGCGACCTTTTTGATGCTTAAAGTTTGATTTAGTCCTAGGAGGTAGGCTTATAGTAGGTAGGCAATACTGCAAAAGCTTATCGGTCTAACAAGGAGTGTGGGTTCGGATAGATGATGTGCTTATAAGTTCCCAAGGTAAGAAGAGGAGCAAAGAGCACTCGCACTAGACCTCTACTCTACTAGTCTCTCTTCCAGGGACAGGGACGAGTCCTGGGTTTCTCCGGGAGCAGATGAGAGTAGTTTTTCTGCATTCTCGAGGCTAAATAGATTATAAGCTAGCTCGTGAGGGGAATGTAGTCGCTGAAGCTTCCCTTCTTTGCGGACCCTGAAGCCGGAGTTTGCACAACTAGAGTAGTGTGAGCAGAGTATCTGACCAGATGGGGAGGAGGTCTTGATTGAGGAAGGGCTGGTGAGCGACGCACGATCGTGAATTGAGTGTTTCAGCAAGGAAATAGGCTCTACTAACAACTATGTAAATCCAATCCAGTGCAAGAGAACAGAACGTTCAGTTCAAAGCGTGCTTAGTTCAAAGCGGGACAGGAGAGCGCACTACTCAGCCCTTTATCTGTTTTCGAGATCGGAAAGAGACCAGAAAGTGCTTCTCCGCTTCAGCTAGAGAGTATAGGAACAGTTCAAAGGAGCTCGAGAGTGGGGAGGGCCTTTCTTCATATAGAATGACTATCAGGAGCTAGTAGATGTACTATAAGGCATTGTAGGCCAGCATCCGGTACGGGTTCTTAGCGCCCGGCACGCACGATCCCTATCGCCTTGAAAGTCTCTCTGAAAGAGGACTTGGATTTTAGTTGAGCAACTGGCGCCCTGGACTCATTCACGCATTCAAAAGGAAAGGTTCAGTTCTTTAGGAAGAAGAGATGGAAGAGGGGCTTAGGTGTGAACCGGGCACCCTCTAATTCTCACTGAATGGGCACCATCAATAAAAGAGGAATGATTCTCCTCTGTCAGTTGAACCAGAAGTTTTCAACTCTATTGTTGGGGAGGCCCGATCGAGCTCCAGGTAGAGTGGGTCTTCTGGATAATTTGTTTAATCCGGAAACCTCAGTTCAGAGAAAGGGCTCACTAGTATCTACTTTCCCTCTTGCTTGCGTGAATCGTCTGCTAAAGAGTACGGGTAGTTCCGTAAAAGGATCGGACTAATGACGTATACAATGCTTGAATTATCGATGTAGATGCTACATAGTTGGTTCTCCTCCTTCAGAGACTACGAGTGTAATAGGAGCATCCGTTGACAAAAGGATCACCCTAAGATGATCATCTCATGGCTATTGAGAACGAATCAAATCAGATGGTTCTATTTCTCAATCTTTCTGACTTGCTCCTACGGAACCAAGGTCGAAAGGATTGAAAAAGTCAGTCATTCACAACCACTGATGAAGGATTCCTCGAAAAGTTAAGGATTACTAATCCTTTCCATTCCCTCTTTGAATTAATTTCAATTATATTCATGCTTGGCACACTCTTTGAGGAAGGAATTCCGGGCACCTGTTTCATTCTTGTCCCGTACTTTGAGAATAAGGTGCGTTGCCTAAGGAACAAATCACTCTAACCCCGAAACAGCTTTAGTCGGGCTACCCAACGTCTAACATAGCTTAAACTCATTGAATGAACCACTCCATATTTTGTCAGAGAATATGAGTCTCTCTCCCCGCAGCTGAGCATTAGAGGGTCAAAATACCCGTATCCTTTCCCCTTTCGCATTCATTCCAATCCCTCTTTTACCCGACCGAGTCAATTCTTTGAGTGAGGGTACCTTATCTAACAGCCGGTAGTCTGAACATGAAAAGCTCGTGAGGAACGGAGTAGCTAACAGCCGGTAGTCTGAACATTCTTTTCATTCACTGCAGCAGTTGAGTTTGATTCTTTCCCTGTAGCTCCCTTCTTTGAGTAATTAGTCCCGAACTAGTACTTCTGTTAATTCCAATTCCCGTCTTTCCTATCACTCAGTCTCTTCTGTTGCCTATCCTGCGAGAGAGAAGTTTTCTTTCACCTCCCATTCCGTGAAGGGGCATACGCGGGGGCAACGGCTAGAAGATCAAAGGCTGCTGCTCCAGTTCTTATTGTCTGAGGGTACAGAGTTCTAGGAGAGGAAGAGTGAATGGGGAGAGGAGGGAAGATCTTTCGTAGTTTTGAATGTCCATGTTAGACTAGCTCTTGGTGCAAGTCCATGTTAGACTGAGCCCGGAAGAGTGAATGGGAAGAGTTCATGGCACATGCCATTCACGACTATTACGAGCAAGTCCATTCAAATATCCGACTGTGCTTAGGTGCAAGTCCATGTTAGACTAGTCCTTGGCACATGCCATATTAGACTAAGGTTAGCGGTAGTTGTAGCCTAGAAGAGAAAAGGCTTCTTTCGCCCCTGTAGCTTCCTCATATTCTACCCCTGGTCCGCCAATCCATGAAAAGACAGGAAAGGAAATCACTCAAACAGCAGCCGGCTACAACGTTTGAACCGCGTCGTTATCACACCGCTCCGTGGGGGAATCGCCCAGCAACAAACAAGACTAACAAAAGAGAAATACAAAAAACAGATACAAGATACAACAAACAGATACAAGATACAACAAACAGATACAAGATACAACAAACAGATAACGACTCTCTCTCTCCCCAGCTAGCTGGCTGGCACCAGGTCGTTCATGTATACATGAACTCTTTCCAGGTCGTGAATGGCGAACTTAATATTGAGTCTACAATTCTTCCAATAGAGCGCTTGAGCGCTTCTTCCCCTTCGTTTTTCATTCAAATAATTTGAGACTTCTCTTTCGCACTTTAAAGTGCTTTTGAAGTTAGAGTTGCATGTGTTAAGCATATAGCTA
>JBBUKS010000067.1:491204-545569 GCA_038050645.1 Hedychium gardnerianum
TGAAAGGGCCGAGTATAACGACGGGTGCTCTTTATCCTCCCCACAATGATGGCTCTGTTGTCTTGGGGAGCGTTGAAGCTTGCTTCTTCTCCATACTTTTCTTTTTCTTGGTCAGAAACACTTTTACCTGTCCTTAATAGAACCGATCTGATTCTCAGAACAAGAGGAATTTCGTGCTTCTGTCGGATCCTCCCTATCTCCTGATCGAGCTTGTGTAGGTAGATGTTGCCTGGTAGGGCCGATAGTAGTACACTGTGTGGGACAGAGTAAGGGCCCTTCTCACCTCCTACGAGTCGTCCGGCGGAAAAGAGTAAATGAGTGGGGTAAAAGAACTTGGGATCGTCGATCTCTTCCTTAAAGAAGGAGATGAATCGATGTCGGTCGATGGTGTGAAAACACTTCCTGATGTCGAATTCCAAAAACCAGCGAGAGGTTCCCCACTCTTCTTTGATCCGTCTTAGGGCCGAGTGGCTGCCTCGACCCGAGCTACAGTGCGATGTGTCTGGAAACTCGGGATCGTAAATGGATTCGGGTACCATTCTGATCGCCTCTTTCATGATCTTTTCTATGGATAGAACTACAGTAAGTGGTCTAAACTTCGACCCTTCTTTCTTCATTTGAAAAAAGGGGAGCAAAGCCTCTTTTTTGCTCCCTCTATTGGGGCCGCCGGCCTGAACGAAACGCTCTTGAAGGAAGTAGTCACCCTCGGGCCCGGCGCCAACCAAGAGGAGGCGGGGCTCTCTCCAAGTGTGGGATATGATATGATCCACTCAAGAAAGAAAGGCTAAGGAGGGAGGATTAGATAGCCCAGTAGTCCTAGCGTAAACGCTGTCCTCTAGTTGAATGTCGGAGAATCGGCTTATCATCTCAGATGGGCATTCAAATCCAATGGCTAGTTCTGGCTTTAGATCGGAGAATTCCCTTCCTCGCTCATCTTACTTAAGAAGTGCCACATGGGGCATGCTAAGGAATTAAAATGGGCTCCGTCAAAAAATGACAATTGTGAGAGTATGAGTTACAGAAAGAATAGGTTTTGTTCCATCTTGCTGGACTAGCTATTTCATCCGTAACCTTTGCTATTTCATCTCCGGCTATTGAATCCGCTGGTATAGAAGAAGCAAGCCGCACATGAATCCGGTGTGTTAGAAAAATGCCATCTTCCCCTGACCTTTGTTTACCAATATAGCGTAGGTTCGGGCCGCCAGCATAGCCCTCAGCTGAAAGACCTCCTCGGCGGACAGCAACCGCCTGCCTGGCTGCCAAGACGCCCTGCCGAAAGCCCTATTTATTAGAAAGGGGCCTCCCACTTTCGACCTGAACCAGACTCGAGTGCCTACTTACCGCTTTAAAGGAAAAGAGTTTGTTTGACTACGGTTCCTTACCTTCGCCCTATACCGAAAGAGATTAGTTAATTTATCAACCACCACCGGATTTCCTAGGGTCTCTATAGTGCTGTCCCTGAACTAGACCTGCACTTAGCCCTCGTCGATTGGTTCATGTTCGACAGATAGGTACGAGCATCGCGACGTGGTAGCGCGGATGTCCCCTGTGACCTACCTCCTAAGGTTTCAAGCCTCGCCTGCGTATGAGGGACGAACTTTCACTTTAGTGACGTGTTGTTCGGTGTTTAATGGTTCTTTCTCTCAGGGTTGTCTTGCTTTGGCGCATTTCATGTAACAGCTTTCAATGGTCCGTTTCATTTCAAAAGCTGCTTGCCTTCTTTTCTTTCCCTGTCTGAAATGAACTCTCAGTACTTCGGGCATCACTTCGACTTCGACTATACTATCTTGAATCCGGTATGGCCGCTCGCTGGGACGCCCGATCCGGATTGTGGGCTCCTGACCCCTTCTCGCTCTATCTAGTATAGTGATAAACTCTTCACTCACGTAGCTCTATCTAGTACTAGTATGAGTATAGTGAGAGAGTATACGATAGTATGTGTGTGTGCGATTATGAGTATAGTGAGAGAGTATACGATAGTATGAAAGTCTCGTGTGTGCGATGGCCTAAGCACCACTTTCCTAACATTCCATTATGTCTAAGTGTGCTCTATCACCATTGGCCTTTGCTATCGCTTGAAAGGTCGAGCAATCAATCACATGCAACCATTCGCCTTGGCACCCAGAGCTTGAGTATCTCCAGGCACAATCACCGGTGCTTAGGGTACCATTGGCATAGGCGGGTAGAGTTCACTGCTGGTCTCTTTGTGGGCCTCCTCCAGAAGAATGAGATGGAATTTCGATTTGGACCGGAGATTCATTCCACTCTTTGGTTTAGGGAGGTTTTGGAAAGAGGAATTGCTTGCTTGGTCTTACATTCTATTCTTGCCCCACCGTCCGGGCGAAAGCCAAGGGCCGAGGAACGACGGCTTTGATGCGGAGAATAATGTGCTTTGAACTTCAGGATGTGAGGCGGATTTGAGGAAGGCCGCGAAAGGAGGGTGGTTCGAATGAGTTCTTGTTATACTTTCATTTTAGTGGACATTGGATAGCCATGTGTCCAGAAAGAGAAATAGGTTCGAAAGCGATAGTACGAGCCTGGCCCGGCGGCTCTGCTCGCTTCAGCACTCAAGAGATTCATTCCTTTGTCGAAGGATGGCACAAGCGATCCCATAGCTCGGACTCCCCACGGTACAGAAAAGAAGGACAGGGAAGGGAAAGAAAGTGGATTCCAAAACCCTCCGAGTGCTAGAGTCATTATTACATACGCATAAGCCTAACTCAATTGTGAAAACAAAGCGCTTGAGCTCGAAAGAGAGAGCCGCTGCTTGCTCTCTAACTACTCTTACTGGTACTGGTCTTCAATCCGTTCTGCTTTATTCGAACTATCCGTTATATATAGGATAGATTTCTGACATTCGAACTACCATAGGGTGAGATTTCTTACATTCGATCTTGGTCTTCAATCCGTTCTAGATACAATACTGGTCCTGGTCATATCTTCTTGATAATTAGAAGAAGCCCTTTTTATAGGCTAAGAATTAGAAGAAGCCCCCCGGGTGTCGAGCCTACTCATACGCTATAGAAGAAGCCGGTGTACTCATACGCTATCTAATTTCTTAGTCGATCTTTGTGCCTAGTGCCGGTCTGTCTTCACTTCTATGTGCCTAGTGCCGGTCTCTCTCTCTTCACTGGTATTCTAATGTGTGAATCAGATAATAAGTTCTCGTTGGGTCCATAATGCTACTTAGCAGAAGAGAAGGTTGAATGCTACTTAGCAGAAGAAAACAGAGGGCCGAGTACAACGAGGGATCGACCTAAAGGGTAAGAGTGAATGGCCCTACGAAATAATACGTGAATGGCTCCGAGAAATTTCCATTCCCTCCAAAGAGGGAATGGAACAAATCCATTCCCTCTTGGTGCTGGGGTAGAAGTCAGATAGCTCGCTTTAATTTGGTATCGAAAGATAGCTCGTTTTAAAGTTAGGGTTAGAGTGCATGGTATTTCCCGTAGAGTGCATGGTATTTCCCCCCTTATAATAGTCGTGCATGGCTCAAAGAAATACCAAGCTACTCCCTCCAAAGAGGGAATGGAACAAATCCATTCCCTCCTGGAAGGAGTGAATGTATACATGAACGACTTGGTGCTAGCTAGAGTTAATGGCCCAAAGCCATTAACTCCTGGTGCTAGCTAGCCTGGAAAAATATACCATGAACTACTATCCTTAAGCTTAAGGAGTTCATGTGTTCCATTCACTCTTGGCCTAGAAAATGGAATAATACGTGAATGTATACTAAAATAGAATCTCGACCTGGTGCCAGCCAGCCAGCTAGCTGGGGGCGATTTTATGTGAGAAAGTCTTGTATTCGACGGGGTGTCTCCCGCCCGATCCTCATTCACGTAGCTACCGACTATATAGCAAGGAATGAACGAGAGAGTGGACAAAGACAAAGAGTCGTCCCACTTGGCTCCCACCTCCAATTATTCTTTCGCCTATCTCCCACCTCCAATTTCGCCTAAAAAGGGTTCTTTCTCAGGGCGAATATGGAAAGAGGAACTCAGATAGTGAAAGTACTCGGAAAGCAAGCAAGAGCGATAGCGACTAAGAGACGTAGACGAGAACGACGAAAGTGAGTCTTCGTTGAGCGCTCCATGACCCGCTAATTCCGCACCCCTTTTCTTTTTCCCCTGCCGGCACGCACAGGGACCGAAGAGAAGTAAGTAGGCCCCAGATAGAGAAGTAGTTGTTGAGCGGCTCGACAGAGCCGGGAAGAGCGTGAAGTGTGTAGACTATCCGACGCATCGGAAAGTATACAATGGCCTTTGGGGAAATACCATTTATACTCCTTCATTCAGATATTCGAGCGGGGGCCATTCGACTATCGAAAGGACAGACTAGACTAAGAGGATGCGATGCGAGCGGGACATAGAGGCTCCGGGGTTCCTACCTTGACCAGATGACCGGGGTTCCTACCTTGCCTTGCCCAGATGAAGAGAGTCCGTTCGGCTTGAACATACATACTTGACTGTGCACCCCTCTCCCGAGAATGAGCTGTCGGATCAGACCCTACCAGAGCAGAGCCACTTCCTCATCCCAGTCGAGCGTATTCAATTCACTTCTCATCCCACGCGGAGCCCGAGACTGCATTCAAGCCCATCGGTCGCTCGGCCTATGCCATTCCCGATCGAGCCTATTCTGAACGAATTGGAATCTTTGCGTTAGTCACTCGGTTTTCGTGCCAGTATCAGTGAGACCTCACTTGTCCGGGGTAGTCAGACCAAAGGATATAGCCCGGGTAGGGTCGAGCTTCAGAGTCAGAGCTGGAAAGCACGAGGCAGGGGTGTGCGAAAGTACTCTTCGTGGTCTTTGCCGTAGACCAGAAAAGAGCTAGAACAGGAGGTGCGAGCGATAGCGACGCTCTAACCACGCTCGCCCCCAAGATGAAAGGGGATTGGTGGCATCGGTGCTCAGAGACCGGAAGCGGAAAGCCAAAGCAAATGGAAAGGAATGAGAGAGACGACCTTTCGCACACTTAACAGAGGTTCAGGAAGGAGGAAAGCCAACAGCAAAATCTCGAAAGGGCGAAAGCAATGAACTACTCTTGCTACGTGGCTATACGTCTCTTTAGCTACATATTAGCTGCAGTCGTGAATGGCCTAACCTTGTAGGAATGAAGAACTGAGTTCTCATGTCTTCGTCCGCTTCTCGTGAATAGAAAGAGATTCTGAGGTCCCTCGCCCCTCTCCGTCGAGCCTATCTATCGACTGCTGCTTATTCAGAGCCATTACTCGATCCCATTCCTTCCTCGGGCCCGGACCGCCCTCTCAATCAAGTTCGAGCCAGTCGTCCGTGCTCCGCCTCATATTGCATTGTACCTCGATCTCGATCAAGCCATGGCATGGCACGTCCCTACGCTCACACTTTCGTCAATCTACCCCTTTCGAAAGAAAACCATTCAAAGACCGAAGGAGACGCTTGAACCAACTTACTAAACCAATTCAACCTTGTCTATGCTGCTACCCGTTTGCGGGCCACGAGAAAGAATTGGCGGAGACCTTTGGATATGGTCGAATTCGATTCCTTCTTTATCCAAATGGAATTTAGAGAGCGTCGCGAGCTACCGCACTTTCCGCAATCAACGAAGAAAGGAAGAAGACAATCCGACATTCGAACAAGAGGAGCTAATAGAACTCATAGAGGGAATGCGGGTCCGAGGGAGTGGTCCCCGTCCGGGCCTTCCTTCTAAGAGCTCATCCATCCGGGTAGGATCACATCTACGCTCTTTCGAGCCAACTTATTATCGTCGCTATCTCTTCGCGTTAAGAACGAGGCGACGTTGGATAAGGCTAGTGAAAGAAGAATAGATCTCTGAAAAAGGTGTATTGAATCTTTAGAGTGATGCCAGCTAGCCGCACCAGCACCAATTCATTACGTACGAGTCCTAACCCTCTTTTATCGGTCTTGCAAGAATCAAAGAAGGCCGAAAGGAACCTTCTGTCTCGCTCGCTAGGATCCAAGAACGACTACAGTACTGACCATGATGATAAGTCGAATGGTTGTTCCACTAGTTGATGTTACCAGTGGGAGCTGGACTGCCCCAGACTGAATGAGCCGTCGACATTCGGAAGCGCTTACACCGATGATAGAGCGGAAAATGCTGGAAAAGGCGAAGCCCCCCGCCCTCTCTCCGACCCATTTCGATTGAATTCAGAGTTTAACAACTGACTGACCCGACCATTCGATAACCGAATTCACCCTTGACCCACAGGAGAATACTCATTCCAGGAACGAAGAAGATCGTAGATCGATAGGGGCTACACATATCCCACTCAACGATGGAGGGTTCACGACCGACCCGCCCATGAAGGAATGAAGCGTATACGACACGATCGACACTTTCCTCGTTCGAAGTGTCACGCCCTAATGAAGAGTAATGTATATGAGGCTCATTCCTATCCGGGATTGAATTCAACGATTGAATGCTTGCTTTTATTCACTGATCATAAAGAGGCTTTTCCTTCTGGCTTTTCTGGAGGTGTGACTGTTCGATAGAACTCAAGAGGACGGAGCGGAATGAAGAACTCTTTCCATTCCCACGTCGCTGCGGCTCGTACCTATGGTGGAATAAAAAGACTAGAATAGCGGGGGGTAAGCAGAACCAAGGCCGCTCTCTTCCTTAGTGCAACTGTCCTATTCCATCCCTCGGTCTCCAACTGCTGCTGTGAAGAGTGAATCCCATTGCAACTATCCAATTCAATGACTTCCTGCCCCCCTTATCCTTCAGTTCATTAGTAGGCGACCCTCTCTCTATCGCACGGAATCGCACGCACCCTACCGTCTATCTCGCACCTGATTTGCTTTTTCAGTGCCAGCGCATCGTGCCTTTTTCTCTCTGTCGTACTGACAAAGAGTTGAGTGATTCGTTTGCAAGGTCCGAGCGGTAGCGACACGGGTTCACTCCTGGTATGCAAGTCCCTTCCTAAACTCCTAACTCTCACCATATTAGAATCACACCAACCAAGAGAGCAAGATCCTGGACAAGATAGTCGAATAACTCACCGATGGTAGCACATGAAAGTAAACGAACAGTGCTTTAATGGATAGCACGAGTGGAGATCGAGTCAATGAATGCACCGGACAAAAGCATCGAAAGTGCAATGTAGATGGAAAAAGCACTGATTCTGCTATAGAGGGAAGGGCTCTTCAGTCTCACATTCAATGCAAGGAAGGGCCGTTGCACTAAGGACTCTTCTGGCAGGGAGGGAGAGGTAGGAGCGGTAGCTAAGTGGACGTGAGGATCGGGAGAGGGTATCCCGGCTCGAGCACACGTGCTAGAGGGTATTTCCGACTGAGAAAGTCTTCGGTAGATCTTTCGTAGTTTCTTTTTTGAATAGCCATTCCCTCCAAGAGTTAATGGCCCAAAGCCATTAACTCCTGGTGCTAGCTTGCTGGCTATAGTATTACGTTCATGGCATTTTTTGGGAAAGAAATACCATAACTCTTTGCTGGGGCTCGTTTTATAGTTGATATTAGGGAGAGAGTATACCCTGATTGTAGATAGGCTCGAGCGTATACGCGAGAGGGTCTCATCCCTACTCGACTGACTAAGGGTAGAGTGAATGGCGCGTGCCATTCACGCAAAAATACTATTAAGTCATCGCTGAGGGTATCCCCTGATAGGCTCGAGCGCATGCGAGAGGGTCTCGTAAGATAGGCTCGAAATGCCATAAGGGAATTTCAGGGATTAGATCTTTCGTAGTTTTGAATGTCCATTCACGACTTTGCTGCTAGCTGGTTATAGTATTACTATAATGTATCCATGAACGTATTATTTTCTTTTCTAGGCCAAGAGTGAATGGAACACATGAACTACTACTCCGACAGCTAGCTGGGGGCGATTTTATGTGAGAAAGTCTTGTATTCGACGGGAAGATCCTTTCTTTAAACGAATCTACTGCTACATAACGACGTCTAATGGAATTCACTCATCATACCTCTTCTTAATAAGCAGCAGCTGCTGTTCCCTCGGTGTAAGGTTTTTCACTCCTTCAGTTCATTATACTTAGACCCACGTAGCGGTAGGCACCACCGTCAGGGCATCCGTAAGGGTATCCCCGTCGACTGATTAAGGGTAGGGATAGGGATAGGGATAGATCTTTCGTAAAAAGAGTTTCTTTTTTGAATCTCTACCCATTCACGTAAGCTTAAGGAGTTAATGGCTTTGGGCCATGAACTCTTGTTGCTTGGGCCGAGTGAGAAAATCAAATAAATACTATATGGGGGATCGTTTTATAGTTAATATTAGGGGCGAGTGATAACGACGCGTAAATGGGCTGGGCTCGAAATACCTAAGGGAATTTGAGGGTATAAAAGATAGGCTCGACCGGAGAGTGAATGGCCCGTAGAGTGAATGGCTCCGAGCCATTCCCTCCAGCTAGCACCAAAGAGGGAATTCCATTCCCTCCTGGCGCTGGAGGGAATGGCTTTGGGCCATTCACTCCTTCCAGTCGTTCATGTATCCATGAACTCTCGGTGCCGGAAATACCATGACCTCCAAGAGTGAATGGTAAAGGACCATTCACTCCTGGTGCTAGCTTAAGGAGGGAATGGAACAAATCCATTCCCTCTTGGCCTAGAAAATGGAATAATACGTGAATGTATACATTCACGACCTGGCCCCCCAAATGGAATAATACGTGAATGGCCCAAAGAAATGCCATGAACGACCTGGTGCCAGCTAGCTGGGGTAGGGGTAGATTCTTTCGTAGTTTTGAATCACGTATATAATATAATTCACGCAAAAATACTATTAAGTCATCGCTTGGGGCGAGCAAAGCGACGTCGAAATATTGGATCGCTTCACGGGAGTTCAAATTGTATCCAAGGATAGGATCGCTTGATATTCTATTTTTGACGGGAGAGTGACGGCGGCAGCGACGTGCTCAGGCGGCAGCGACGTGCTCAATGGTATCGCACAATGGTATCGCAAGATAGCTCGTGTTAGGTTTATTTGAAAAGTGACCCGGAGCAGCAGATATCGTCGCACAAGCACACCGTCTCTCCCTCTCTCTTCCGTTGCAATGGCAAAAAGCTGATCGGAAAAGAATCATATAATAAATGGCAAAAATCACTCTTTGTGTAAAAGTATATGAATATGAAATCAAAGTGTCTGATTCAATCAAGTATCTCAATATAGAAGTTCAGTTTAGGGTGTGGCAGTTGTCCCATTGTGGAGTAGCTCGACTCAAAGGAGGGGGAAGATCAAGATTCCAGTGAAAGAAGAGACCCACACCACTCAAAGCTCTTATCACACGGCTGCCCTCTCACTTCATTCCACCTTGGCTCAGCGGTCAGAGTCAAGTAGGTGTTCAGTCATCCATTATTCTCTCTTTGAAGAAGGAGCTAGAACGTAGTCACTCAATAAGGACCCTACTAAACTCGAGCAGTTAAGCTTAAGAGAAGACTCCGCCCCTTCCTTGAGGTCCCTTCTATCCCATCTCCCTAGTCTCTTGGTTGAGCCTATGTCCTTCTACCCCAGCCGATAAGACTAACAGAAAGGAAAGGAGCTCTTGTAATGACGCTGAGGTCAGGAACTTATTCTAATCAGTATGGACGTGAATAATTATCAAAAGTAAGCAATCTCTCGACTTGGGAAAGAAAAGAATGTAGCCCTCACGGTCGAGCAAGAAGAAGGAAGATTCTCGTACGCGGGTCGAGTAACTCCTTTTATTTAAGTCGAGCTCCTTCTGAGTTTAGTACTTATTGGAATGAAGAGCTGCTCGTAGCTTAATGAGGATCTCGATCTCTTCCCCTACTCCTCCTGGAGACCGAGTCAATTCTTCTCGTGAAAAAAAAAGCAACCCCTATTTCCATAAACTTAGACACAAGAACAAGATCACTCTAGGACAGCAGCTACCGACTCTACCAGAGCTAGGGAGCCAAGGACTGAATAAGGAATCCCCATCGCCAAGGCCCGCCTCGTACCTATCACTCACTTAGCATCCTCCCTATCTCTCTTGGGTTAGTGATAATCCTCTCCTTAACTCTTTATCAAATTAGAGTGGCCGGGCGCTAGCAAGTAAAGAAATGTGCCACCTCTCCCATGAAACCGAGAACTTAATAAGAATCTCTCTCGCAGGTCGAGCAAGAAGAGAGAAGAAGAGAAGACCGTTAATAAGGAAGGGTCTCGTACGAGTCTGTATAAGCTCTAGCCCCGCCCCTATCACTTCCACGATAAATTAAAGAAATATACTCAATTGCACGGGCTCCTATTTGAACTCGTGAGCAAACCCTACTAAGACCGATCTCCGAAAGAGTGATCCAGATTCAAGACTCTCAAGAGGAAAGAATTGCATTATCTTCAAGCCCTTGAAAGAAAGAAATGAATTCCAGAGCACAAAAGCAAACAAAAGCCGCTAACTCCGAACGATGCAAGCGAGCAAACACAAAGTGACATAGATACGCAACCGAAGCGAGCGAAGAGACGCAACCGATACCACTTCCGGTTCGTCGGAGAGAGAGCTTAGTGGGAATAGGGAGGATCCTCCAATTGAGGTCTAATGCCAGATGGTGGGCATGAAACCAAAACTCGTAGCTGGGGTAGGCTACTCTCTCCTGGTCTCTAGCCCTGACATCTGGGATGTAACTCTTCCCCGGTCTCTAGCTCATCTAGTCTATCCTCGCCTCGGCTCGTCTATTAACTTCCTAGGCTAGGACTCCAGCTAGTCCATTCAATCAGAGTCCTCTAGCCTCAGCTCGTCTAGTTGTTTCATGGGTCTCCAGCTGTTGACCTCTGGCAGCGGGGATGGGATTACATCAGTACCGGACTCCGGGCTCGTTTCGGAATGACTCCTAGTTTTCCAGCTCGTATGCAGGATAAGGATAGTGGGAATAATACCAGATGAGGTAGCTGGACTAGGCTAATATCTCCTGGCTTCATGCCCTGGGATTTCATTCATCTAGCAGCTAGCCGGGTAAGGATGGGAGAAGCCCCGAGCAATGCGTGAAGGAATAGCAGCCGCTAGGAGGACAAGCTAGGGCAATAGCGGGAATAGCCTCGCGAGAAAGCCTTTCGGGAATAGCATCGCCAAGGAATCCGTTCCATTCCTCTATCGGGAATAGCAGCTCGGATAGCCGGTCAAGTGAGGAGACTCTCGTATTCTGGATGCTTTGCCCCGTGCCTGGAATCTAGAGCCAGGGCGTTGGGACTAGAGGCTACTACTAGCGGAGGACATGTCTGGACTAGGGAGCCAAGAATTTCCCATTGCATTGGATATCCGGTCAACGGGAATAGCTGCGAATAGCCTATTCTATTGGATAGCGCGCGCCGTTCAGGTAATAGCAGCGACAAGGGAAGCCATGCCAAAGTGAGGATGGATCGGAATCCGTGAGAAGTGTGCAGCGTCTGGAGGAGGCAAGGTCTCTAGCTTGGAGGGCAATGCCTAGGTCTCCTGCAGTCTTAGCAGTGAGTCTTTCTGGTTTCCTCTCTCTAAGGGTCGCTGTAGTATCTCCTTAATTGTCCGTAGGTGGCATGAGGGCTCTGAAGCTTGTTAGAGTCTGGGGAAGGCGAAGGCCTCTCGAAGCGTCTATTGTTCCAGTATAGGTCGCTATAAGTGAGGCTCCTTGGTTTGTTTTTCTCTTCAGGATGAGCGTCTTCTTCTGGTGATCTCGTGAGTCTCTCCTTTTTCGTGGGTTAGCTCCCTATCTCTTCTCGTCGCTGTAGCTCCTTAACTTATCCCTTGGGTGAGGGAAGGTTATCCTAGCGGTTTGTTGAGGGCATCTCTCATTGTAGCCAGCTTTGAGCTTATGAGTAAGGATCTCTTCCTTCCGGTCGCTTTTATTCTTTGTGAGTCCCTTGGGTGGTGTAAAGGATTAAAGCGAGCGGTATTCTAGAGTTGGATTGTTGAGGTGGTCTTCTCTGGTCTCTGTGCCTTTCTTTCCTTTCTCTATTCGTCGCTGTATCTCCTTTGTTGGTCTGGGGAGTGAGCTAAAGGTTCTTAAGCTTCAGAGAGTAGCCTCGTTTTCACTTGGTCATCCAAGGGACTAGCTCTTCTTTCTTAGTGGATTGGTCTGTCGTTCGCTCCACTACTTTTGACTTTTCGTTCGCTCCACTACTTTTTTTTGACTTTCTAAATAATAAAAGAAATTGAACTCGAACTAATAATAAAAGAAATTGAACTCGCCTGAGAGAGAGTAGGACATTCCATCCATATCTATGGCATCTATATCTCTATTCATGAATAAGCGAAGTCGAAGGAATACTGATTCTGCCTATCGGATCATCTCTCTATTCATGAAGAAAGATCGGCATCGGGATAGGCTACGTGAAAATGATCTTCGTTCAAATGATCAGAGTTCGGTTCAGCAAAGTTGAGCGCAGCGTATTCTTTGCAATCCACTCGGGGGAGGCTCCGAAGAAGGAGAGGCAGAGGTCGGTGACGAGGTAAGACCAGACTCGGTGAGGATGGGATCAGTCGTTCAATGATCGTGTCACCAGTTCAGAAGTAATGAATGAGGGGAGGCGTAGTTCAACACTCAAGTCAGAGTGAGAAAGCACTCAACGAAAGCTAGGTGGACGGAGGGGATTTGGATTAGGCTAGAGGGATTATACCTATAAACGATTCAGACAATGAGGAAAGGGGCTTCTTCCTGCCACCACCACGTTGTCTAATTCCAAGTAGGGGTCTCCACTTCTCCACCATAGATCTTGGGCCCATGCATGCAGGAAGAGAAGAGGGGGGAGGGTCTTCTCAAAGCGCCAAAAATGAAAGAAAAGAAAGAGTACGCTGATTCACACTTCTTTGACTTTATTAGAAAGTGAGTGCTCCCTATATCTACTAGACTCAACTCCCTATCTACTAGACTCAAGTGAGTGCTCCCATATATTAGTATGTACAGTAGAAGTCTATTATAGTCACTATATAGTTCTTTATTATACCTATTTATCAGGAGGAGTGTCGTTAGATAGCGAGCTGACTCTTTTGGCTGCCTTAGATCGTGATCAGACCTCAGCTTAGTATGGTTGCGAACGTTCACGTGATTGCCGAGCGACTGCACTACTTTTCGGATGGCTACTGGAGCGGATAGCGACTAGAGAGAGGGCGGATCCTCAGGCTTGGTGGAAGAGACTCCAACTCTTATCAATCAAATAAGGAAAGTGGGGGAGTAGTGGAATTCAGCCTTGAGTACGTGGAATGAATGACTTCAGCATAGGTGCGGAGCGAAGCAATGGTAAATTCTAGATAAGAGAGATACGCTATCTAAGTCCAATTGTCGAGTTGAGCGGAGCAATTGGCTCGCTCTTGGGCCTACGTGCTGGCTCGCTCTTGGGCCATATTATATTCATCCTGTGAAGCACACTGTAGAGTAGGGCATCGAGCTAGATAAAAAGAGCTCTACGCGTCCAATCCTTATTCAATCTATTTCAAATCCACTCATGTCAATAGCAATGGCATCTCGGGAGTCTTCTCCACGAATAGTCCGGCCTTCCTCGTTGCAGTGGTCGGAGTGGGGCGTGCCTATCTCTCATCCGCCAGTACTAGGAGCTTCTCAGTCTCATTCGACCAGGTCTTCTGAGTCACCTGAGGAAGAGAGGACCAGAGAGTTCTTCCTTTCCTTCGATCCCTCCGAACGACCCCAGGACAGAAGATCGAGACTAGCCGACCGCCTCGGCACAATACTTAACCATAGCATGATGAGTCCGTACCGCGGAGTGGGCTTCGAGCCCTTGAATCTGCGGTTCGTGCCCGCCTCCGATGCTATTGACTCGAAGTTCTCACACGAAGATTAGCAACCACTTCGACTTCGCATGAATAGTGCTTTGCTGAGATGATCAGGGAAAGCCAACAGAGGAGGGAGGCTCCGAGGAGATCCATTGACTGCCACGAGCTAACGTGACGCAGAGCTATGAGTAATGAGCATCGGCCTTATTCTACATCCTTGATCGCCGGTTCCATTCTTATATGATATGAGAGATGACGAGAGTCGAGTAATTTCGCTTGCGGTAGGCATGGTCCTCTGCATGCTCTTGTGCGATTCATGGTCCCTTCGTTGCGCTCGCTCATTCCACTCGCTGGTCGGCGTAGCGTCGTTGATCACTCTAAAGTTCGCTGCTTCACTATCGTTCGCACCTTGTCCGATAGCCCTTTTATCTAAGTATGGTGAGCTTTTGCCCTTCCGACGAGATATGGGGAATGACACTTATCCAACTGGATCCGATCTGCTACGAACTATGGATCTCAGCCAAGAAGAGTAGTGAGCCGGGCCTCTCTATTCTTTTATTATACTAAAGGGGCGCTTTGGCACCACACAGACCACTGCTTTTGCTTTCTTGTCTTGGCTCAGGAAAGAATCTTGCCCGAACTCAAGGTGCTACGCGGCACCTCACCTAGTCCTTCTCCGGAGGGTTGAGCCGAGTCTAATGCTTCAGTTTGGTACACCTACTGAAGAAGAAGGAACGAGGTGCGAACGATAGCGCAGTTCATATGAGCGACCAACGGGAGCAACTTAAGACGTAGAGCTCCGAGGTGATGATTCCTGGCCGGACCGCAGATGATGTGATCTTATCTGACTCCCATGCTGACTTCCACCCGGGCGCGGGACACTTGCTTCATGCTATAAAAAGGAAAGGAATGCTTCTCCGATAGCTGAGCTGCTATGATACAACGGTCGGGGCCGGATCCACAGCCCACCCCTACCTCCTCGTACATGGAACTTGAATCCTTTCCCTTTCTTTAAGAATAATAAGCCCCCTCTCCGTCCTTCCTCTACTTGTGGAAAGAAAGAGATGGCGTAGAGAACCGCTAAGTACATTCGATGATAACTCATATACTTATTAGATATGATAATGAGGATGAGAAAGCCACTTTCAAGCGGTCTCGACTTCGCTGATCACTTGAATCCCGTTCTTCGTTAGCTTCGGTCGGCATGGAAAGACGAGCTCTTCCGGTCGATAGTGAGGTGAGGCCGGCCGCTCCTTCCTTTTCCTTCGGTGAGGCCGGCCGCTCCTTCCTTTTCCTTCGTTGGCCCCTATTATCTCCTTCCTTCCTTATCTACAGCTGTCCCATTCCAGGATCTCACTAGTTGCAGTACCATTCCAGGTCAAGAATCCCATACATTCCACACTGGCAAGAAAGGAATAAAAAAAAGTCTCGATGCCTATCACTCTTCTGAAGAGGAAATGAATAATCCGCTGCTTTGCTTTAGGCGCCTATTCATTCTTTCAACTACTGTAGTTCTTGGCAAGAGATGAAACTCGATAGGATTCGTATGCGCCGGTAGCTACTTGAACGGGAAATGAATAAGCCAGGCAAGGAGCGACTGAAAAGAGCGAGCTAGTGCCATATGCCATATTTCAGTGAAAGGAGCCGACGGATTGGTGAAAGGACGCGGAGAATTAGCGATAGCTAAGTAGAGGAGAAAGTAGTCTGTACCGACCGGAGCTCTTGACTTGGAGTCTGGCCCGAAAAGGCGAGTTGATTAAGTAATGACATGAAGGACCGGCACCTTCGGACAATCACAGATGAAATAAGTAGTAAGTAATCTTCTTTGAAAGGGATCCCAGTAGCTGAGCCCGCGAAGTCCAGTTCCTAATTCATATTTCTGTAAATAAGAGGAGCGAAGGACAGTGACTATGAGAGCTTTCTAATAATCATTGGAATGCTGGGTAGTATGAGCGCCAACAGACCCGTGACGCAGCCCATCTTAGCGAATGCTATCTTAAACCATCCTCCTTCTTCCAAGGCAGCAAACAGAGATTCCTACGCTTGGTTTGATCTAATATTAGAGATGAGTGCGCTATCCATCCAGTAGGACGAATGAGTTAAGTGAAAGGAAACGCTGTTACAGAGTGATCAAGTCTCAAGTCGCGCGGGTTCAATTCCCGTCCAGAGCCCACCAGCTATCGCATTCCTACTTTCTTTTACCCAAGACAGAGTTTCACTTCCAAAATCTAAGCTCCTCGACTAGGCATAGTATTCGATCAGGTCTAAACGATCTGATTAGGTCTATTCGATCAGTAAGAAGAAGTGCTAGATAAGAACGGATCAACGGATAACGGATAAGCTTTCTTTGTCGAATCGACATTCGATCTGAAGCGAAGCGGAATCTTGGGTAAAGTAGGATCGAGAGAAGTCGAAAGCACTGAAGATCTTCTATTATTTGCTCGAGCTCCCTATTCCGCATTGACATGTCTTCTCAATGGACTGGACCGGGATTAGAGCCTGATTCACTATTCTCTGAGGCGGGAAAGACTCTGACTTATATATATAAGATAGATAGAGATTATCTTCGGCGGGACAGAATCAGAATCAAATGAGCCTACAATCCCTTGACTTCTTTTGCTAGATGGAGATGAGGCGGGGACTGGAATAGGCTCCAAAGGATTCTTTCCAGCGAGCGGGATGAGCGAGCCAGCACTCTGGGACTAATTCGTGAAGAGGTTCAGGCAGAAATAGGCCCATGAGCGAGACTATTATATATAAAGATTCAGGAGCTAATCAAAGACTAACTCAATTGCTTTGAGAGTAAGCAATTCCACCATAATAGTTCGAAATTACTACTAAGACCCAGTCTTCTTGATGATGTATTAGAAGTTGTTTAGCAAGGAGGCAAGGAACGAACGATAGTGACGTAAAAGGGCACTGCTACTCGGAGTCGAACCGAATCATGCTATGAACCTCAGAGCGGGCTAAGCTCTTTCTCACTCTTATCAAAGACTGACGATTCTACTATCGGATGAGACCCTTCCGTCAGAGGTCAGGCAAGAAAGAGTGCACGTCTTAGCGACTGACGTAGAATGCACTTATTAGCTTCTGACGTAGAAGAGTAGAAGGATAAAGTAGGAGACAATCTAACACTCCAAGGAAGGCCCACGTGAGACCTGACGGAGAAAGATAGATCAGCACTCTTCTAGCTGTCGACTACGCTTGACTACCACTGACGGCTGAGGACCCTCCTGGTCTCTAAAAGCGGTCTAGACCTCATCTCCTTCTGGGCCATTCAAGTAAACCCCTCCTCTTTTCGTCCCACTGAAACTTCCTCGTCGAGGAGCGATAGTTTGAAGCACTGATCAAAAAGCAAGTCCTCTCAAATGCAATGAAGGTGGCCCTAGCGGGAGCAAAGAATAGGACAGACAGGAATTGACTACTCTTCCCTTTTAGTCAATGGTCTTGCTATAGAGTGGGTTTGAATGTCAAGAGTCCTCCTTGAGCTCTCTTTCCTTCTAGTTCTCAAACTCTTTTCTTATAAATATAATCCTACTCCTGTCTCTGTTCTGGTTTGGTGATCTCTCTCAGGCATGGGCTGAGTCTCTTCTCCTACTTTGCGAGGCGAAAGTCAAATGATTGCCGCGACAGCCGTGAGAAAGTATAAGGAAGCCCAGATGTGAGACTGACTCTTCTTTCTATTTCTAATTTAGATTGTGCCATGATGGACTGAAAAGAAAGGTATAAGAGGCTCATGCATGAACTACTGTAGATAAGGGGGGATAGTGACTCCTTAAACAAGAGGAAGAGCGGATCTGAGGTGCCCGACGCAGGAACGAACTCTGCGACGTTTCACTTGCTCGTCACGTTGTTCGCACCTTGCCTCGTCCCTTGCCCGCCTCTTAGATCTCAGTTGGACTTGAACTACTTACTATCTGAAAGATTATTATATAGGAACCGAGATTACTTCGAGTTAAGAACTTCTATGCCCTTTCCCCACTGCCTCGCGTGCACGGAATCCATGCAACTTATGGAGCAGGAGAGGGATGAGAGGAGTAGATTCTATGGAATAATGCAATAGAAAGACTTTTTTTCGGCTGAAGCGTGCGAGGTTTTGACTCAGGTAAGAAAACTTCTAGGGTAGGGAAGATTGTCTGATAGTGCTCATCAATAGGTTGAACTTGTTGCGGGCGATGGCATCTTAGGTTCGGCTCCCTGTCCAAGTTCTTAGCTATCCTTGGGTGCGAGGGCATCACACTCTGAATCGGGTTAGGGTCAATTATGTGATTTTTCCACTTTCTATGGCAGCATACCAGCACTAGGATATGGATTTTTTTCGGGGTCTTTAGCCACGGTCCGAACTGCATCAAGAACAGGTACGTAGGCTGAAGTGAGGCGGGATCCACTTTAGCTGCTTTAGGGAGTTTCAAAGACCTTTCTCGGGTTTGAGACCACTGTGAGGACAGGGAGACTAGAGTATGGGGATGGCTCAGCATCCGCTTTTGGGTCTGTGTCAGCTGCTTCAGTAATGGAGGATTGAGCCAAAGAGAGTTAAGGTTCAGGGACCGACAGGATATGATTAGCAGCTCTTCATAGAAAGACAAGAGGAAGGCTTAATTCTTTAATTCTTTTACCCAAAAACAGACCAGATTATTCTAGTTATACCGCCTATGAGGATTGAAAGGTAGGTAGGATCCAGAGGAGATTCTCTGCTCTGCTTAGTTATCACTCGAGCGATAGCTTTATTTAGTTCCTTTGCCTCGCTCCCCAACGGTCCAAGCGCTCCCTACCGTTCTGCTCTGCCTGATCGAATGTCGTCTCGCCCGTTCGTTCGTCACTCCATTCGCCCCTTGCACGTTGCCAGTCGATTGAACTTGGGTAAGGAACCAGTACTGGACACCAGACAAGCCCTAAAAGAAAGACAGAGTCACAAATATAATACCTCTTCGACTGAATAGAGTAGATAAGTAAGTTCCTGGCAGCATCGCCTCCAATTCCTTCTTTTGCTATGCCCGTCGAAGAGTCACCATTCATTTCTTTGGTGAGATTCTTATGGGAAAAAACACGCATCTATCACTCTTTGAAGAACTCAATTCATTCACTCTTTCACCGGTCTTGACTTCCCCGAACACAAGGATAAGAGCGGGTGCCAAGCATTTGAATGACTGTCTCCACTGGCTCCTATTAAAAGAGTGAGCAGGCATAGCCTTGAGAGTAGATCTTCATTCTATATACAAGAAAAGGACCTCGAACTATTCTTTTCGGCACGCGTACAGGAGAGGGAGAGGCCTTTCCCTCAGCTGAGAAATCCTACAATCCCAGCTTTTACGGATGTTCAAAGTTCTTTGCATAAGAAAGCTTGAAGAGTCGTATCATAGGCCCACTGAGTTTAGTTCTTGTCAGCGTCCCAATTCCGAACTTCCATAAAGGTTGAGATCAAATTAGGCACTCTGCGCAAGAGTGAATAAATAGATTTAGCCGGCCCGCTCCGCACCTCTACTCGCCATGGAGGTCTCTTATCGGATCAACTCTTGGCAGGCCTCGATCAGATCCAGCAGATAGAGAAGAACCTGCTCGTCAGAACTTCCCAGAGCTGACATTAGGCAAAGCGAAGCCTTACTCAACAATTTCCCCTAGATCAGTTTAGCAAGGACCAAAGTGAGACTCCTTATAATATAAGTAGATAGATTCCTGGATTGAAGGTTGATACTAAACTCAGAGAGAGTGGTTCCTACCTCTATTGTATTGTTCAGTCTCACTCGTAGTATTGCGCTCTTAGTGAACTAAGAGGCTCACGACTCGGTTACAGCTCTTCATTCACAGAGTTAAGTGTCAACGGACAAGGCGCAGGGATAGCACGACTAAGACCTAAAAGAGCCAAGAACTCTAACTGAACAGGCTGAACCGGGTACAATTAGTGTTGTGATCTCTTCCATCTGCAAGGGAGGAGGCGAATGATTAATCCTGCACTCTGGGCTTGGGGTTAGAGGCTCACTCTACAATAGGTTCTCTTGAAAGGCTCTTTCTTGGTTCACATCCTATGAACGAGACTGAAAGGGGCCTGGCCTACGCCCGATGAAGCCAATTCAAGTCAGACCTCTTCAGATTCATAACTATTACGGCTCCTCATACTGCTAGCTCACATAAGCAGGAATATATTCTTATCTAAACTCATAGGTGCGAGCCTGAACCGTAGAAGGAAAAGCAGTAGTGGGCGAGGGCCTATTTACTTACTTCTTTAAGCTGGATTTCACTTTTCTGCGTCACGGGTCTATGCGTCACGGGTCTCTTATCGCTCCTCATCTTCTGTTGAACCTGGAATTAATCATCCTAGTACCAGAGCATCCAGGCAGGCCTAGTTCCTTTCCTCTTTCTTGCTGACTCAGTCGGAGGATTCAAAGAAAGGTTTCGGCTTCCCCTTTCAAGCCTCAATGCCGCTGATAGGTATGGATCATAGGGTTTGAGGTCAAAGGGCGACCTACCGAGTTCGTGTTCTCCTAGGTTGAGGAGTGCGATACTAGCTGTTCCCTCTTGTGAGCTATCCTTGTCCGGGCGCAAGGGCACTGAGAGTATTCAACATTACCTGAAGCGTCTACCTTTGAGAATAATCAGTCAAAGTCCCTTGACGATGTCTATCTTCATGCCATCTTCAAATATGAAAAGAGAGAGTCGACCCGTAAAGAAGGAGTTGGCCAAATATAGGTTCTCATTCTCTTTCTGAGGGGAGAGAGGGCAGGGTGCGTGAATCCACCATTCCAATCAGGCTTTGCTTCCCTTTGACAATCTTACACTTTCCTTTGTCCACAGGGCTCTTTCAGTCTCTTCTCTGCAATAAGAAGAAAAGAATGGCTTGAAGAAGGAGTGAGCCGAGACGAGAGCTTACAGAATCCAGAAGTGAAGGGCCCTTTTTCTTCATCTGATTCAAGTGCGAAGACTACTTGTAATGCGCTTTCCCGATATGGACGAGACAGCTTCCGCGAAGGAGTTCCTTTTCTTCAACCTCTCCATCACTAACTGAAGCGGTACACTCATACTAGGTGTGAGGTGAACCATAATCTTGATCTGAAACCGCTTCTTAAAGACAGTCTCCCGTACGCACACTGATCATCATTCCGGGGACTCAGGAGGCTACCTTGATCTCGGTTTGGTTCTAGGGAGAGGTAGTGAGAGGAGTGTGAAGTGGGCCTAGGGCCCTGCCTTTTCAGTAGTGTGTGTAGCTCGCCAGATCAGTCACTCAATCTGTCTGCACTCACTTGCATCACTCCCGACAGTCCAATCAGTCACTCCATTTACTTGACTATGAGCTTGACTTCTCTTCTTGCTTCTCTTTCTCCCCACCTGGCCGCAAGCACTCCTCTCTGCCCAGCTAGAGTTAAGTGAGAAAAGCAGTCTTCTTTCTACCCATCTTCTCTCTATCCACAAACTCTGGTACGCTCTTCCCGAAGCGAGTAGTGGGTTTGCGATCCATCTCTCCGACCCAAGAGCTCGAAGATGCAGGCTGACTCTTTTCTTTTACTGAACTGGCAGCTGCTTTTTCATAAGTCCCAGTAGCACAAGGGGCTACGCTTAGTGAGTTCAATCTTTCCCCTCTACTGAGTGAGCCAGAGAAAACTCCCCCAAAGAGAAAGGAGATCCCCGGAGAGCAGATCTGACCTCGCGGGTATCTTCATGGACTTAAAGAAATGAATGCATGCTTCCCGGTATAGCAATCAGACCAGACCTACGGGAAAAGAGTGATAAGGAAAGGTGAGAGATATGATCAAGAAGACTGCCTTCCGAGGAGTATCCATAAAACGGAGGAAGTACGGATAAAATCTTGAGTGGACTTCAAACGCACAAGCCGAGTTCAAAATAAAGGCAAAGAGTGAGATCCGCCCCATCCTTCTGATATTGGAAATAGGGACAGCGAGAGAGTCTCTAATGAGAGAGGCTTTCCGACTTCCGGGTGCGTAGCGCTTCCCCGAAGAGGAGGGGCCTTCCTCTTTCCACTGTTCTAATGTGGATTTCATTCACTCTTGGAAGACACTCTCACCATCCAATGACTTATCGGCAGCGCCAAGCCTTCACCACCAATGACTTTCATGACAAGATTATGAGAGAATAGCCCTAGAAGGGGACTCACTTAGACCATTCCGGAATCAGAGGGAAAGCAGGAGGACTGGGTGGAAGCTCTGCTTAGTCCTTCTTAGGTAAATCGTTTCCCAAGAGCCACCAGGCTTTATAATGAAAAAAAAAGTAGCCTGAAGGCCTCGAGTGCGAGTTCTCTTTCCTGCTCATCTTCTTGTGTTGGTGAATCTACCCGACCCGGTCAAACCATCATATCCTCGAGCAGAAAATGGCTCTCCAGTTGCTTCCGCACACCACCATGGTTCTTCAGTCTTACCCATCGAGCTATACTTACATTAAAAAGAAGAAGGAAGGGAACGGGAATTGTGACTCTACCCCGGAGCGAACGAATACATATTGAAAGAAAGCCAAGCATGCAATTCCAACAGCAATCGGGGAAATTAAGTAAGAAGGTAGAGATTCAGGCTAGGTAGTCATTAATCAATTTCTTAGTTGGATTGTCCGGCCCCCTCTTAATAGTACAGTGATTCGAGTCGTAAAGGGATTGAGTTCTTCTAGGGCTCGTTCCAGGAGCTAGCGAACACTTTGCTTCTTCCGGACTCTCGAGAGGAAAGTTGCTCCCCCCTCACTTAGCTACCTCTTCAAACTACCAGTGGAGACACCTTTTAGAGAGAGTCTTGGATAGCTTGATAATCTTTATGGAAATGTGTGATAGCTCAATCTCTTCTTTAGTACTGATAGCTCTTTTGCCACTTCTGCTTCTTATGGGCATTCGAGTGAGCTGGACCGATGAGTGGAGAGGAGGCCCGTGGAGGGGATTGGACGAATGTATTCAAAGCGCGGTGAGCTTGGATTATCGAAGGTACCAGCAGTTGAAAGCGAACTACGAGACTTCCACTAACCTTTGAAAATGTAACTCACTGGGATGTGCTATTTCTATAGAAAAGATTATTAAATTAAGCGGTGCCGGATCTCTTTGCCTGAGTGAGAGCACCTTACTTCAGTAAGCTAGTTTAAGGAAAAGGGCTCCGTTCATATCTCTTATATTATAATAATGGGACCTCTAGTTTAGCATTCAAGTCTTTAAGAGCGGATTCTGACTTGTGAGGCTTAATAGAGCGAGCTGGATATCGAAGAGTTGGGGGGCCTCTGATGAGGTTGGGTTAAGACTCACTTGCCCTTCGTGCGCTTCTCAGCCCCATGCCTACCGTACGCATACTTTCCCACTTCCGTGAGCCTCTCTCACATAGAGGGCTGGGCTTCCGATCAGCAGCCGAAAAAGCCATTTTCTTGGTACTCTCTTCTGGGACCATTAACTGAGTATTCAACTTCCCAAGCCAAGTGGAGAGGTTGTGAATGTGTACCATGAACTCTTTGGTCAGTCACGGTCCCAATTGACTCTGCGCTGTTCTATGTGAGCCCCTTTTCTAATTAGAGTCTTACTAGCGCCTGAAGCTGCTTTTCCATACTTGTTCTAATCCGTAGCTCGGTTCATAATATGTTTCAGGAGCCCAGGGAGCGGTGCGACCTCTTATACTTTCTAAGGAGTAGCGTTCCAAAGGCAAGGGTAGTTTAAGTGAGTCGGCTAGCTCCTAACAAGTAGTAGACCAGATCAGGCAGCAAAGTGAAATAAAGGAAGGGACGACCCGAAAGGCTCAGACGAAGGGCACGCGTCCTTTCCTCTTCTGCGTCGCTGTCGCTCGCTCCTCTCTCGCAGAGCAATTTGTTTGAGATCGTAGTCGAAGAGAGCCCTTCGTATACTTCCCGTCGGTTTAATGTGGTGCTGGGGTCGACTTCACTCTACCGGCACGATCAATATCAGGTGGTTCATAATCAGACCCATTACTAATAAAAAGATGGAAGAGAGTGATTCGCCGGCACCAATCTGTAGAGGAATCCGTTATTGAATAATAGATGGGCTCCCGAACTAGCTTACAATGGAGTGCAGGCTTATGTGAAAGTTATCTGTGACTGCTTGTGTTCTTGGCTACTTTCTTATCTTGTCCCGGCTCCATGTAGCCTTGGGAGGAAGAGGCCTAGCAAGTGAGCAGCCGTGAGAGCATAGATAACTTCAACCCTTCTGTCAGGGGAGATTCTAATTCCCTTCTTTTCTTATATAAGATCAATTTGGCGTACAAAGAAAGAACCATGAACGTACGAGGGCAACCTTTCCTGCATTCTAGAGGACAGGTGCACCAGATAAGCTCTTCTCTGCCTTAAGTCTCGATAAATAGGATTCGACCATCTCCTTCACCCGAAGGTCTTTCTGGTCTGGCCTAATGTCCGATGGTTCTTGTTCAAATGAACTTCACTCCCCTGCCCTTTAGGATGGTGTGGATGGATTCCCTTTACAACTGCCCTCCTTCCAGCTCTATAGGACCCGGGCACCTAAGAAGAAAGCGTGGTCTCAAACCTTTCCTAGTATGAGGATGCAGATGAACTTGAATCAAATGAAGATGGAGAAGTGAAAAAGGGGAAGTACTATTGACCACAAAAAAAAGTAGCACTAACCTATCTTCTATGCGAAGAGGTCGTCCATATCTCTCGTCAGAGTCAGATCAGAGGTCGGGCCGAGGAATTGCCCTCTTAAGAGAGGATGCGGACCTCAATCGGAGACCCACAAAGAGGAGTCAAGCAAGTGAGCTCCCATTGACTAGTGATAGCTTTCTTGCACTCGTACCTATTGCTCTTGGCTTCAACTTATTCTTAGAATGAGGGGAGGCGGGCTTCTATTGACAAGTTTGAGTCTTTCATTATTACATTCACTCGACGCAGATAAGACTAGAGAGGATCCTTAAGTGCTCTACCGAATAGGAAAGGTGTGCGGGAAGAAAGGAGGGCTGCGTCGGCTCCAGCTGCTTTTGCAAGGGCGGTTCTTTATCGGAATCGTAGACCGAACTAGAAGGTCTTTCTCGGGAAATAGATATAGCAGAGACAAAACTCCGACTGAGGAAAGAATCACCCTGCCATGCCGCAAAGGGATTGATTATAATACCAACCAAGGAGCATCCGGTCTTCTGGTTCCAGAGATCGGGGTGCGGACTCTTTATCCTTCTTTTCTTTATATTGTAAATTAAGTAAGACTTTTCTTCTTCTCTGCCCTGCCTAAGTAGCCTACGAGTTTTCAATACTAGTATACTTCACGAACCGTAAAGGTGAAGACAGAAAGAGTCAGAACCCACTTGCAGCTGAGCCAAGAAAGTTGATAGTGCCGAGTGCAAGGAGTGGAATGATGCTCCTTTCTTGTAAAGGAGTGTGAGCTGGCGATTGACTTTGACAGAGAGGAAAGAATAGAATCTCCCCTTTCGAGTAGCATACGTCTTATCCGTTGAAGGCGAACTACTCTTGTAGTAAGAGCACTCTTAAGTGAGCGCGTCACGGGTCTAAATAAAGAACCTCTGATTCCTTTTCATTAGCTTTGTGCATCAAAAGGGAAGTGATAAATCAACACACCCATTAAAGAGAACTAGTTCCCGGACGCCATGTCAATTACTGGTTTCAGCAGCTCTTTGGAACTAAGAGCCCGGCTGTGGCACGCAAGAAGGATTTGAATACTAATTGCCATGCCGAGCATTATACCTTTCTCTTAGGCCTCAAAAGGAGGCTTGAATGAAGAGAGGGTTCCCATCGAACTAGTAGCGTGCCGACCTCAGATTCGTGTACAAAGCGAGCAGAAGTCCCATGAAAGGACCTATCTTACGGAAGTCTCATACAAGATCAATCACTTATATCAATCACCTTTCGTGATTACCATAATAATCTTATCCCGACTCCTCGAACAATGCTACGAAAAATACAGGTAGTAATGCCGATCTGCTATTTAATTTATCAGCTGGCGGAGGGAGGACATAATCAATCTCTCTCGTCCTATATGAGTATCTTGTGCTTAAACCAGTTGTGGATAAATAAAGTATAAGTCCCCGCACCTTTTCTGGAGACCTAGCTCGAGGGGATGAGGCAAATAAATAACCCGGACCTTCTTCTTGCATAATGGCCATTCCTCAATACTGACTTACAGGCCATGCGAAAGATTGACCTCGCAACTATAGAATGAAAAGAAAAGAGACTTGCGCTTGATTCCTGCTTTCGAGTAAGCAGGGAGATGAAGAGGGCATCTGAACTACCTTCAAGTTCTGGCTTCTCAGTAGGGAACTGATTTGCATTAGGTTCGCAGAGTCCTGGTCATCAGGCTCCTTCCTACCTCTAAGAAAGAGTTACTTAGTTTGGCAATTGAACTCCTTTCTTTAAGAATCCATAGGTTCAAGACAAGAGATGAGACTCCATAGGTAGGGAACGGAACTAGGAATAGGTTGAGTCATGGATTCTGACTTGTGTAAAAGCATTCTATCGAGCAAGGAAAGGGTGAGTGCCTACGAGATGAGTTCAGTCGTGGCGCAAATCGCTTTTCTTTGAAATTCTCCGTCCGCCCCACTAAGATAGGAGAGGAGCTAACTTGACGCCGAGCCACTTGGCTCAGCATATTGAGCTATATTCTATCTAACTGTTAGATGCGTAAGTAAAGAATTCAACTGAACGACTCCCGGGGCTACCAAAGAGTCTTGTTTTTCTAGGATCACTAGGTCTCCCACGCTGAGAAGGCTTTCCACTCCGAGTCATGATCTGTGGAAGCAAGGGAAGTCTCTGCCTCAAACTCATAAGGAAAAGGCACTCAATGGGAGTAAAGAGAAGGGTCTCCTCTGGTGCCTTTGGGAAAAGAAAAGAGAGATTCAACCTCAAGCCAGCCCGTAGGAAAGAAAAAAAAGAAAGTACTGATAGAGCTGTGTATGCAATACAAGACCAGACTCATGGGCTTCTGGTTAGAGACCTGATGATAGCCTAGGTTGGGATGAGAGGGTAGAGTGAAGTTCATGCTTAGGCCAACGAGGTCATTCCAAGCCAAGAGTGAGGAGGTGCGGTCCCATGAAATCTCTACATTCGCCTCAAGGATCAAGGGCACCATAACCACCCAGAAGTAGGTGCGAACTCGCACTCAAAGCAAACAAAGGAAATGAATTTTCCATTGGCACAGCACAGGACATTCCCTCTCTCTCTTTTCTCTTACAATACAACACGTATAGAGTCAGAGTTGACTCCCTCGCACATGACAAGTCACTATTGCAATTTCTTCCCTTAGCAGCATACGAATAGAATTCTTGACAAGAATTGGACGATGGGCTTAGCCCTTCTAGGGAGGACTCCTCACCTGAACAAGGCTCTGAACCGCCCGGGCACAAAAGAAAGATAAAGAAAATAGCGCTCACAACTAAGAGAACTCAGAGGCCTCAGGGCGCTACCTTATATTCATTCTCTAGGTGCTGATCACTAAAGTGGGCTCGGGACCAAATGAATGGTGTAGGAATGGAGTTTCCTCATCGCACTCTGTAAATAATCAATGCTTTTCCGCGTAGCGAGCTCTTACTCTAGAAATTGAGAACATTAGTAGGGTCCACGGGCTTAGCTTAGCCTTCAAAGTTCAGTCTTCTTCGCGGGGGATTGAAGAGCAGAGAGTGAGCAAGCACGCAGGGACGAGCGATAGCGACGTGTGACTAAAGGAAGGGACGAGTATGACATTAATTAAATGATTCATCTACCCTTCCTAATAAGCTAAGATGCTTCTGAGCACGCTTACCTCTCTACTCTTTTGATTCTCATGGGACGTGCACTCAATTCCCTTAGCATAGGGGAACGAACTCAGAGGTGCAAGTGCGCTTGAGACCAAGAGTAGGTCGGCACATTACTGCTCTTCTCCTATTCCACCAGTATCTGAGACCTCCTTCATCCTTCACCGAAAGAAGAAGCAGGGCCCCTAGTTCATATTAGATAGACTCTTCCTCGCGCTGGACGGCCTTAGCTATCTCTTTATCATACCAATGACCTATAACTCAATGGGAGAGTAGCCGTAGGTACCCGGAGTGAAGGAACCATATCGGGCTTTCCTCGGGAAAGTAGGCTAAGGTTAGGCATGAGGATAAGTAAATGAGGGTGACTTAGAAGAATCTCTTAAGGTCTCAGCCCGGCATTAGGTAGGTGTGCGGGATCGGCTGCTGATTCAATGGGTTAGGCATTCTCGGCCAAGAGTAGAAGGAAAACCCTCAGTTCACATCATGGAATCTTAGGTAAGAGCTTGGGCGCCCGAATAGAGATTCTATTTAATAGAACTTCTTCGACCAGAAAGGAGTGGGTTCCACTTAGCTTCCTCTCTTGCTCTTAACCTAGCTTCTCTTTTCTTTAACCTAAGACTACTTTCACGCTTCTAAGCGCTCCGCTCGCTCTACGGAACAGGTTAGCTTGCCGCGTCACTCTCGTTCGCACCGCTTCGCCCCTTGTCTTTTTCTCGCTGGCATTGACCTGACTGACTAGTCTTCTTTCGGATTAGGAGAAGAGTGAGGACCGCTCTGCCTCAAATGAGGAGGTCTCTTTCCTAAGGCTATATAGGCGAGGTCTTGCTTGGGATGGTGGCTCAGCAGCGATAGAGGGGCGGATCTGCATCTGCTCGAGTCGAAGAGCGCTACGAATCCTGCTCGATCTCCTCATGGATATGGGTCGACCCTTCCATTCTTTTATTGGACCTCCCCATCGACTATCCTATCCGCTGGCCAGCCAATGAAAAGAGAGTCCGTCCTATGAGAGTGAAGCCCATTCCGTACAGAAGTGGGAGCCGATCTACTGGCTGCTTATCCAACCTCAGCCGGGAAAGAAGCTCCAGCCAGGGAAAGAAGCTCTAGCCAGGGAAAGAAGGTGATTCAGATAGTGACGTCCCTATTCTTCTTTAACTCATTGAACTCGGATCTATCATCAAAAGATTGAGGACTGAGAAAGTTCCCGCTCAACCGGTTCTGACATGTATTTTTGAGAAGTAGAAGTCACATCAAATTCAGAATGATAGGTGGTGTGGTGCATACAAGAAGGGTTTTTGGGGGGATCGGGGGAGATTTTCCTTAAACCGGTTGTTAATGGGGCGAGGTCCCTCCTTCAACTAAACTAGGAGTGGGCCAATAGTAACTAGATCTCTTAGGCGGTCGAGCGGATCTCTTTATTCCAGCACTTCTCAGTCAGACAATGAGTGGACTGGAACTCTTTCATTCACTACTTGACCCGGCACAGTATAGTGTTTAGGTCTTGCACTGCTATCATGCTATCATTTCTAGAATATATGAACTTGCAACCAACAACAAGAACAGAAATGAAAGGTTATGAGCCAGCGAACCAAGATTCTCCATTCCCCCTCTACGATCGGATCCTTTCTCGCCACCATTATTTTCTTATGATGCGCCCCTCGTGCCCGACTTTCCAGTGTTGAATGGGACAGACTGTACTTTTCAATTATGTACTATTTACTGCTTCCTCTGAAATTATATATCACCGCCAAGCAAATTCAATTCACGTCGCTATCGCTCGTACCTTCCATTCACGACTTCTCATTATATGGGTCCATGGAGAGGCAAGAATACGTAGGGCACAGCAATTGAGCAAAGACGACCAAAGCGGAGTCTAGCAAAGGAAGAGAGGAGCGAACGGGAAGAAAAAACCCTAGTTGCTGAGCCTCCATTAGAGAAAGAGAAGGAAAGATACCTATACGCACTGGCACGAGCCTTTGAATTCCCTTCGCCGAACTGGGATGAATCTCACAATCTAATAAGCAAGATCTCCTAGACCCGGCTGATGAATCATTTAATAGAGACTTCCGCACCCTCGCTTCTTGGATGTCTAATTTCGGATGCCAGCAGGAAGAGGATTAGGCTCAGTTGAGTAAAGAAGAAAAGAAGAGAGAAGGCGGGTAAATATCCCATTAGCCTGAGCTCCTTTATCCCATTAGCCTGAACTCCTTTCCCTGGTATCCCATTAGACTTGAAAGCATTCCTCTTAGCATACCCTACTACTGAACTAAGGCTCCAATTCGTTCTTGGATAAACCCATGAACCTCCTTGGCTAAACCTATGCTCCTGTTTATGCTCTTGTTGGATAAACCCATGAACTGAGGCTACAATGGGTGCTTCGGTGGGGTTAGACTCCGAAGAACTGGCTAGATTGATTCCACTGCTTAGGTACTACTTAGGATAGATACTGAACTTAGGGGCTCTATGAACAGCCAGTATACTTTATCGTTATCGTCCCCTACTCACCTATAACCGGGATTAGTATAACATCGTTCGGGATTAAACTCTTTCAGCTCTTTCGGCTCTCTCTGCTTGTTCTTTCTTAGCTGCTCTCTGACTTAGATACTCTCTCTTTTCTCTGACCTCTGCTCTCTTCCCTTCTAATAGGAACCTCCCAACACAAGACTCTAGAACGGATAATCCAAGAAAGGAGTGCTTCCAGGTAGAGTCATATTCACTGCGCCGGGTTATCGCCGCTCTCCATGCTCTCAATCTAAGGTGGTCGGAGAGACTTGAAAGCATTCCATATGAGTTCGTAGCCCTATCCTTCCTTTCCTTGTGAATTCCCGAACCTCCCCTTCGCATCCCTCGACCCTAACCACTATGAGCACCCATCACTGACTGGTATGTCTGGGAACGCCTATCACTGGTATGTCTGGAACAACCCCTCCGATTGGTCCCCGACGGAGTCATGCTCAAGTATCATAAGATAGGGTGAAATTAAGAGAGGATCCAGGACGGGACGATGTCTTGTCTCATAGAAAGATCCACTTATAGCGGCTTGTTATAGCAGCCGGTAGGTCTAGCGTCGATCGGAGACATGCCAATAATTCACAGGCCACTGAAGGAACTAAAGGAAAGGATCATCGCCGGGGAGGAGCTCCCTCTTGTTGCCACACTCACTCCATCGGATGAATCATACAAATCGGAGAAAGCATTCCAAACCTCGCGTCGTTTCACTCGCTCCGACTTCGCTTCCTCTTTTGGCTTTCCAAATTCCCGTCTGCCTATCGTGGCAGTCCCAGTCTCCAAATTATTGCCGCTACGCACCTTCGCTCCTTCATTCGTGCCTGTTCACAAGGTGCTCCTAGCCATCACAAGAGTGCATGAATCAATCAGTGAAAGAGCCATGTAGAATGTGATCCTTTCAGCACATCCACCGACAACAATCATAGGTATATAGGCCATTCCAACTACTCTACTACTAATTATGAGAAAGCTGTCCGCCAATGATCACTAAAGCGCCTAACCTCGAAAGCTCCTAGACATAACATAGAATTGAGCCTTTGAATAAAGATATATTCGCACAGCATACTACGGATACTTCACCCTTTAAAAGCATTCCCATTGCTTAGGCTTCCATAGAACATGTACGAGACCCTCTCACCATGCTAGGCACTTCTATTAAGTTAGAGTAACTGCTTTGCTATTAGGGTAGCTGCTTTGGTTCAAACCTCTACTAAACGAAAGACACGTGTCCTCTCCATTCCTAACCTTTGGGACCTTATAGTTATGTCGCTCTTCCTTCCTTACCTTTGAGGTCCTCCCCACCCCTTTCTTCCTTCTTTACCATGGGCTCAAGTCTGAGGGTCTTGTGTAAGGGCTGAAATGTATGTTAAATGGTTCGCTCCACTGCCCTCCCCAACTCTTGTAGAGCCTATAAGAAGGTGCGCGGGGTGACTCAAAGGAGCCCGGGCCAGCTATAGCAAATCTCATGAGAGAGAGTCAAAGGTGTGAAGCGAAAGCAATCCGACTTCTTCTTATATATAGGAAAGTTATTCTTCCGGATAGATAGAACGAATACCCTCATTAAATAAGATAGGATAGGCTTAGGCTGCGAACGAGCGGTGGAAAACGATAGTGACGAGCGAATTACATGACGCATAGCTGTCTTTCGCTCCTTCATTCTGTGCTTTCCCAGTTGAGACGGAAAAGAACCAGCGAGCGGGATGAGCGAGCCAGCAGAGTTGCATTCGTCCGTCCGACTTCGCCTCTTTCAGAGCCTTTGCTCCTAATCACGTACTGCCTGCCTTTGCTTCGACTTCGCTTCAATCTCCATCTATAGAAAGATTCCTTCTTCGCTCCGCCCCTTATCTAGCGTATCTATCGTTAATGACCATTCCCTCCTCAGAGCCCTACGAACATAACTACTCATGTGCTTAGAGTCATGTTTTAGACCTCCTTTATGAGCAAAGCCCACTTCCCGACCTACTCCACTTAATTACCAATTGTAGCATCAGTGAGATAGGAGCGCATATTCCTTTCTTGCCTCCCAGCCCAAGTCAGAATGGGCGAAAAAGCACTCTTTACTGTAGACTAAGGAGAGGAGCGAACGACTAAATTGGACAAAGGCGGCTAGGGTCTGGGGTCGTGGACCAAATCGGGTGCTAGCTGATCGGGTGCTAGCTGATCGGGTGCTAGCGGGTGCTAGCAGCTTTACTAAAGAGGTACGTAGGTGGGGCTCTCTCAGGGAGAATAAGTACACACTCATAGGACGGCCACTCTCTGGCTAGCCGGTGGGACCCTCGATAGGGCATAGCTTAGGAGAGATCTCATTAGACAGACCTGAGGCTCGAGAGGGATACTCTGTGACACTCATGGTATGAGTTCGCTATCATGATCTTCTTCTCCGCAACCTTGGCTCATTCTTTCTCATAGGGAGCTCTCCTCATTCATTCAATCAATTTCTTATCTATCATGTCATGCGCAGAAAGCACTGAGGGACATCGGTTGGAGAGCGGATGATATTAAATCTTTATCTAATCCTCACCGCACATCCCACGTATGCTGAGCCAATCGTACCTCGTGGGCCGGGGGACTCATTCAATAATCAAGAAAGGTGCCCTACTTCGTCTTTATGGTAGACTTGATGGAGTTCTTACTTGAGAGGGGGCTTTCTTCTTCAATAGGGTGACAAGAGCTTCAGTGAAGGAAAGATCAATCTCCCTGCACTCTCTGTCCCGCATCTCGGCCTAGACGCGCACCTTGCTTCTCTCACGCAATAGAGACCGGAAAGGGCCTCCACCGTTGCCCGGCATCATCCGAGAGGCACATCCTCACGCTACCTACTTAGCTCGGCTATCCAATAGGCGCTTCTACCGCTAGGCCAGGCAATCAATAGGCTATTCGCTGCTAATTCCCGTTGACCGGAATATGAAATAGGCTAAAAGCAGCTCTGACCCGCTTCGACTCTACTACGAGAATCCGCGTTAGACTAGCATGTGTGTCGCATATAGCAAAAGACTACTGAAGCAATAGACAACTACTGAAGCAATAGACCTTGCAATCTCCCCCACTATGAGTTTCATGCAATATCTTGCAATATTATAAATAAGGATAGGCTCGAGCGTATGCGAGAGGGCAGGGAGTAGATCTTTCTACGTTTTGAATCTGTTTCCATTAACTCTTTTGCAGCTAGCTGGAGGGAATGTATACATGAACTCTTTCCAGGTCGTGAATGGCTTTGGGCCATTCCCTCTTGGCCTAGAAAATGGAATAATACGTGAATGAATACCATTTAGACCTGGTGCCAGCCAGCTAGCTGTCGGAGTAGTAGTTCATGGATTTGTTCCATTCACTCTACGGGAAAAAGAATATTACCATGAACGACTATTATAAGTTGCTGGGATCGACCTAAAGGGAGATATTACTGTTAGAGCGATAGCGACGTGTATAAAAATTGGATTGTTTCCCTTTCCCGTCCCGAACGTCCGGTATCCTTTACCCCAGGTCTTTAGTACATTATCAGTTCGGCTTTGCTCCTAAAGATAAGAGGTGTAGCGTAGAGAAAAGGCTTCAAAGTACTCCCACGGGGCACCAGCAACTAGTTCAAAGTCTCTCTCGCTTCCTTATGTTAGTAGTCCCGAGCCCGAACTTGACCTTTGATTGATGTTCGCAGCGTATGAGTAAACTAAAGAACTTGTTCCTTTCGCTGTAGCTCAAGCATATTATATATCCCTGCAGCCCGGGAGAGACCTCAGCATAATTGGAGTTATTGTCCTCGTCCCTTTCCTAGCACCTATTCAAGAGGGAGGGCCGAGTGAGCTATAATATTTGGGGGGGCGACGTGAAAGAAGATGGAATTCCTGTTAAAAGCTGTCCAAAGAGTCTTATAGTATCATCTGTCCAAAGAGTCATCGGGAGGTACTACTAATATAATAGTAGCAGGTGCCCGTCCCCATTAGAGTGAAGGAGAATAACTTTGATTTGAGTACTTATTGTAGCTACTGGTACGGAGTTGCTCGAGCCTCTTCTTAAGCAGCAACTGACTCGGGATATTCTTTTACCTATTGAACCCATGTTGAAGCTGCAGCTGCTGAAAGAGGCTAATTAAATGAACAAGAGGACTCACTCCACAACTTGGAGCATCCCGTTCCATCTAACCTCTCCTCTTAGTCGTACCCACCTCTTTAACCTATGATCAAACTGCAGAAGCTACAAAAGCCCTGGAAAGAGACTTTGCTCTATCAGACGAGTACGGGACAAAAACAAATCCAATCCGCCGCTCATATATATAAGGAGCTCCACCTAATTGACTTCCGGAATTCCCAAAAGAAACCAAGCATAAGCAGTTAAGAGTTCGAAGTACGGGTTCTGGGTTGTTGTTCATTAGTTGATTCTCCGGCTCAGTGGTTGAATCAGTTCCGGTTGCGAATGTTTCATCTTGTCCTGTACGAGTAAGAGACTCATTTGTTTCCGTATAAGCTCCCGAGTCCGCTCCAGTTGCTGCAGTTTTTGAATGGAAGGAGTTCGCCGGGATGACCTGTTCTGAGATTCCATTACTTGAGTGAAAATATGCCTAGTTAGACTTAGCCGGTTCAGAGATTAAGACTGAGTCAGGTACATTTAAATTATATGTTGAAGCAGGTGCCTTATTAAATGCTTCTCGTTCGAGGCATAAACTATTTAACTCTAATTCCAAAGATCGGGTATTCAGAACCGGACGGGACAAAGCTTTGGGTCTTTGACACTTTTGTAGCGAGTGCTCGACTAACAGGAGAGTTTGGGAAAGAGCTCACCTAAGCGTACGAGGCTTTCCTCAGACTCTTCAAAGTCGAGCTACCGAGCGTATTCTTATAAGTCTTCTCCCGCGGGTGGAGTGACTCTTTTAAATGACTTATCTTCAGTCGTCCCTCACACTCCGGATTAGGTTCAGAAAGAACGGACTCGGGCTCGTACGGTCACTAAGTGTTGCTTCTGCCCTTGCCCTTCCTCTCCCGCAGGTTACGATTGAAAGTAATATGTATTCGTTCCATTAGAGTCCTCCGCAGAGTCACACTATTTCCTCTCCCGCTCCGTGGGGGTCTCCACGTCGCCCCGTCTACACGTCGCGACAAAATCAAGTGTGTCTCGTCCCTCAGCGATATCTAATCATTATTGCGTGAATGGCGAACTTAATATTGAGTCTAAATTATTTACTTATTTTTCCAGGCAAATTAAAGTATTTCGTTCATGGCCGGCACCAGGTCGTGAATGGCTCGGAGCCATTCACTCTACTCTTTGGGAAATACCATGCACTCTACGGGGAAATACTATTTTATTTACCTCCAGGCTAGCTGTCGGATAGTAGTTCATGGGTATATTTTTCCAGGCAAATTCTAGTATGTAGTGAATAAAGCCCTACATACTAGAATTTGGAAAAGGATGGAGTAGCTTGGCTTTGAGCCATGCCATTCACTCCTTATTTTCTTTGTGGGGCCATTCACTCTACGGGGAAATACCATTGTATACTTTCCGACGGGCCATTCAAAACTACGAAAGATACACTCAAAAAGCACAGAAAAGTGCGAAAGAGAAGTCTCAAATTATTTGAATTGTTTTCTTTAAAGAAAAGAATTTTCTTAAACTCTTCTCTTTCTTTGACTTTCTCCGTTTCTGTTTTTCATTCAAATAATTTTCTTAAAGTGCTTTTTCTTTCCTATCAGGGGATACCCAAATTATTTGAATTCAAATAATTTAAAACGTTCTCACTCGGCCCTTAATCAGTCGAGCTATTACATATCCTTGACTTTCACGACTTTCCCAATTCATGGAATTGCTTCGTGGTTAAGTAGAAGCTTCCATTTTCCTCTCTTTTTCTCATCCTTATATAGTTGAATTCTTTGTCTCTTTGACAAAGTCGGGATATCCTAGGATTATCCCATCCTTTCACCGTAAAATGATTAGTCGAAAGGATGATAGAGCAGATCGACTAGTTAAGATCTATCTTTCCTTCTTTAGTTTGTATAATATTATTATTGTGCCTACTAAAGTAACGAAAGATACATTTCGATCTATAGTCTCTGTACCGGATGATCTGAACTCTATTCGGTCTATGGCAGACGAACTGTTTCAGTCGTCTCCTATTGATCTGATAGAGAGGTATGTCCCCGCTATCCGATCAATACCCTTCCTTCAAGGTATTGACTGGGAACCTACATGGAAAGCTCTGCCCACTCAGTCTTGGGTGAGAACGCATATTTTTAATAAAAGTCAAATAAAAGGCTGTTTAAGTTGAAGAATCCTTTTATTTGCTTTTATTATGAATTAGCCGCTTGGCTTAATTTGGTGGATATAGCTATGGCAGTATCTCAGACGAAACACCATAGCGCAGAAAGTGAGGGCAAAACAGTGCCGACCTTTTCTGCGTTATCGGGACGTTGTATTAGATACGCTGGCGATGATGTCAGGAACTCGTTCCTACATTATGATCTAGCAGCCAAACAACATCGTAGCTTCTATCTATCCTGGTTTAATGACCCGGATATGGTAGAAGTTAGGATGCGCTATAGCTATCAGATGCCAACGGGGCGTCTGTTTAGTGTTTGTCAAGGGGGAGGAAAGAGGCGAATATTCGCCATAGGTAACTATGTAAGTCAAAGGTTATTAAAATCTTTTCATGATTGGTTGTTCGCCATCTTAAGGACTATTCCTATGGATGGAACGTTTAACCAATCACGACCCTTAGACTTACTTAGTGGAGCTTCTTCTTGCTGGTCATACGACCTCAAGTCGGCAACAGATAGGTTTCCGATTTAAGTTTTGTATAACTTAGTAAGGAGTTTGCTCGGTCAGGGAGTTGCGAATGCCCTCGTCGCCGAGGGATTGCGTAACAACATATTGTTGATTGACTTTGTTAAATCAGAGCGGTCTTATGCTATGTTCTCAACCGGACAACCTCTTGGTTACTATTCGTCTTGGCCCTTATTCGCATTAGCACATCACTATGTGGTGTGGTGGTGTGGAGAGCAGGTGTATCCTGGCAGAAAGTTTACCGGATACGGGATCCTCGGTGATGACATTGTCATCACTGATAAGCTCGTGGCCGCGGAGTACGCAAAGGTGTTAGATAGATTCAAAGTAACAATTAGTTACCAGAAATCATTAATATCTGATACCGGTGCGGCTGAGTTCGCTAAACGATTTAAAGTGAAATGCTTGATGGTGGATCTGTCTCCAGTCTCCATTAAACATTGACTTTCTTCCCACCATCCTTATGGGTTTATATCAACCATGTGGAAATACCCCGGTTGTCGTATCTCTACGATGGCTAGGGTTGGTGGTGCTGGCTTTCGCCAGTTAGCGAAATTCGACCATAAGAGAAGTCGTCATTTTGATAGACTTTTCATTATGTACTCTCGACAGCGTCTTCCTTTCGAGTTATGGCTTATAAGGGGAATGCCTCTTCATCCTCACTTGAAAGGTTTCTTGTATAGAATTCTTTTAAAGGAATTCAAACCAAGGAATCTCAAGGCTATTCCAAAAGGTCTGTTAAAAGACCAGGAGGAATGGTTACTTGATTATACAATTAGAAGAGCGTGGATGAAGCAGTGGCTACGTTATATCCACTGGTATTCATTGATGGTAAGCGATCAGTTCAGGAGCCTCAAGGACTTCTTCGATGCCCCCGTCGTCAATTCCAAATGGTATCGAACTGAGACAGATGAAAATCTGGTTCGGTTTGGTATCATAAATATACGATATGGCATCGGGAGAGTTCTCATGGAAAGTAGGAGAGCTTCCCTCTGATAATTGTACCCCCAAAAAAAGGGTACATCCTTGGTGGAGCTTCAGGGCGAGACTTCTTAGTATCAGATGTTGGCCTTAACCAGCCTCATCTGAAGAAGTGTACCGTTATGCTGATGACTGTCATATCAGACAAGAATCGCACAATGGTGCTCTTCAAATCCGTCCGATATAAGACTTTAGGCGTCGCGGATCGCCAAGAATCTATGGGATACGCTTGCCATAAAGGAAGTCAAAAGCTTCTAGAGTGGCAGGCTAAAACTCTTTTAGGTCCGTAAGGTCCTGGAAGGGGGGTTGCCCATAGATTATGAGACACTCATTGGTTGTGAGTGTCTCAGCCCCCACCCATAAAGGCTCAATTCTCGACTTCTGACCCCGGACCTCCCACCAAGAAAATTGACTCTAGCTTTCTTTCAAAGCAACGATCAAATTGATTATGAAGGTTCAACTATCCCTCTGTCTGTTTGATTTAAGATTGGACTTCGGATTGGCGTACCGCCTGCTGCCTCCTCTGCCTTGGTTGGGTCAGCTCCCGATGCCCTTGTTTGTCCAAGAGAGGGCCCAGGCCAGACAATATAGTAAGGGCCAGATTTGAAGTGTCAACTATTTCTTTATTTATATAGTAGAGTCTAGCTAATTGAAAGGGCCTATGAATTAGTTCCAAGAAAGCGTCCGTTCACGTCAGGAATAGAGGCCGTTAAGGATGTACTTGCTTCTACTTTTCTTTTTAAAATAGAGATTGGGTTGGTGTTCCGTGACTGGCCTTTCTCTTGTTGTTGTCGAGTGTCTGCAGCTTGACTTCTTTCATTCTTGCTTTGTTCTTCCTCCTCATGCGAATCGAAGACCCTCATCCTCCGTTGAGAAATAATAGTGTTGAGAAATAATAGTATAGTACGCTCTTCTTCCGTATCAATACAAGATCGTCGGTTGAAGGCTAGAGAGAGGAAAGAATTGAATTTTACAAGGGATTGATTCTGATTCAATTGCTCTCAGTTCCGCCCTGTCTCATGCAAAAAATGGGAACTCTGGTATTCGATGCATCAACTATGTAAGTTGCTTTATTTGATCAAGTGGTATTCCCTTATATTATAAAGTTCTTCGCTGCAAGGGCTGCTTCACTTCATGCGAAGCTGATTCTCGAACAAGAAGAGCGGTAAGAGCAAGAGGGGATTTGCCTCCAACTTGGCCTGGGATACCTTGAGAATCTAGCTATTTTATGTGTCAAAGAGCGGATTCTCGGCATCAATGCCATTCCTGGACCTGGATATCACTCTTATGGAATCCCTGGCCTTCGACACCTTGTACCAGGAGCGGATTCAATGCCATGCTTCCTTATGTGTCCTCCTGGGGATCTTCATACAAAATTTAGCCACATTCTTATCTTAGGAAATAGAACAGAACCTTTGTTCACATTTGAAGTCGAACTACCCTTAGCTAGTCTTATCCCCTTCCTGTCTCATAGCCTTTTGCTTGCCTAGATTGCCTTCTCTTATTTATATAGGATAGTTATCGTCTTGTCCGAATCGAATCTATGCCATCGTCGACGATTAACTGTCAATCTTCATAGTCAATTGAGCCGCTCGAACAAGAAAACCTTTCGAAAAATGACTTCTCGCCTCCCGTATTCCATTACCCCAGGCCATCTCTTTTCCGCTTTAACTGGTATTGGTGATTGGTCTTTCCTGGTTTTTGGAGTGTTAATCTCATTCGCTAAAAAATCATTTGCTATGCAGCTTTCAGAATATATAATAGAGCTAGACTAATTGATTCCATTAGCCAATAGTAGTTTACTAGTCTATATCCCCAAAATCTAGCGCATCTTTCTTTCTTCTGGTAATGCAATTTCAAATTCTCGTTATGATGGATCATCTCGCTTTTTCTTTGCAGTTACTGGTTGGTGGATAGGGCGCTTATCCCCGTCTTCTTTCCTGTAAAGAAAGATCCTGCTCTTGAGCAATACAGTCCTACCGTCCGACTTCCCTTCCAGCTCTTCTTGTTCCGCTTCCCCTCCTTGTAAATATCCTCTCTTACCGCTCTTATGGATCAATCGGTCGAGCTGTATCGGTCAACTGTAGGAAACTGGCCAATTGCTGTCAACTGGTATCCACCACGAATCTTTTGTTTGCTTTGTTTACAGCTGGCCTGGTCTTACTTAAATTGGAGTTCGCTAGCTCAATCAGTGCGCTGGAGTTCCGTCCTTTAAGCCAGGGAAGCGCTCTTCGGGCAGAGGTCAAATTGATCTCGTAGACTTTTTGTAGAAATCAATCTTCAATCACAATCAACCAATTATCATATTCTAATAAATAGAGATGAGGGAAGGGCTTCCCTCGGTACAGCAAGGCGGGAACCCAGCCGATCGAGAAATGTGTGTCACAAGCCGTATGCTTAACACATGCAAGTCGAACGTGATTTTCGGGGAAAATCGACGCTTTGTAAAGAAAGGTCGACCGTGATTTTCTCGGAAACGACAGAAAAAAGAGTGTGTTGAGCTCTTCCGAATGAGAAAAGAAAATTCTTTCGTTCTTTCGTTGGAAAAACCAACGCAACGCTCATCTCATAGGCAAAAAAAAAACTTCTCCTTTCTAAAGCTGCGCAGGCAGTTACCAAGGAACGGAAAAAAAGATGGGGGAAGAAGAGTTTTCACGAGAATCAAATGCCAATGGAAGAAATTTATCAATTTCTGAACGAAATGGCCACTGATCTCTTAACCCGAGCGACATGTCTTTCACTGCTCGTTTTGATAGTTTTTAGAGCAGGCCGTTCACGCGGATTAACAGAGGTTCATATGGCCGAAAGGCTAGGAGACCTCTGTATGGACACTATAAAAGAACAAATAAAGGGAAAAGTCACTGAATTACTCAACCAAATTCTTTGAATGAAATGAAAAGAATTTAAACCATAAAACCCCCTGGAATCAAAATGCTAGACATTGCTACGCACCTCCATCAGGATTCCGAAGCCTTGGAACACCTAATTATTGAGAGTGCAGGAAGCCCCCTTGAGCAATTTGAGATTAGCATGATGATGTTTAGATTCACTTGAACTTGTTATATGCTTAACACACGCAAGTCTAACGAAGTTTTCTTGGAAACGATTTGAGATTCCGTATCCGTAAAGAAGGTAAGTGAAGTGAGAACTTGATTCAAAGAAGACTTTCGGTTTGTGTGTAGAGTGTTCTTCAGGCAGCGACCACCCCAGGTAAACCGAACCAGGGAATACCGTAAATTGGACTTTCTCAGAGTTCCTTCTTCCTTGCCTTGTCCAATAGGCTCTTTTGCGGGATAGGCTTACAGAAGCTCGTGAAAAAAGTCTTTCTATTGTGGCGAGCGGCATCATATATAAGATCCCGGCAGCTTTGAGGAATGATCTTTCCCTTTAACTATCAATCTCATAAGAGAAGAAAGATAAAGCAAGATTGTCAAAAGGACCAACGAGGATGGATGAAGGAGTCGAAGGAGGAGCTCGCTTTCATTGAAGTAGAGACGGAATCAAAGCAAAGATGGAATGGGCGTGGATCTTCTCGGCTTTGCTAACCAATAAGACTCTTCTTTATTCGCTCTCTAGTATCGCTTTGGGCCGTGGGGCTTACTGCAGCAATACAACGCAACCGCAAGAGAAGGTTTCTTCTTCGACCTTCCCTCGCAACTTCCCCTCGCAGAAGGAATAGAATCCGTTTGACCTCGAGTTCCTGTGCTTGCACTGGCCTGCCTTCCGACTGGACTACCGCTTGAACTAAAGCCGGAACACAAAGATTTAAAGGAGACTACGCCCGGAACGATTGATTAATCAAAGTCACCTTCGCCTAGCAGTCACCATCGCTTTCACTACGGTTTCAGTGAAAGGCTTAAAGAGCGATGAAACCTTTTTCGAGTGTAGCTCTTAGAAGTTCAAAGCTACCAGGAATAGCTAAGCCAACCACTTTCTCTCTGACCTTCCGATATTAAGCTTGCCGATCTCCCCTCTAACCTGACAGGAAGCAGAAAGCAAGTTAGTCTGAGTTCGCTATCGCTCACCTTAGATATAGCACTAGCCCTACCTGATAAGGGCGGCACCTGTCGGTGATGAACTTACAGAACTTTACTAACGGAAGCAGGACTTTTTCTACGACCATAACTAGAAGTCACTTGCCCTAGAGTTTGATCTACGACAGCTGGACTTGCCTGTGACTCGGAAGCAGAAGCGGTTCTCTCTTCCACTGCGCCTTAGTGGGCTTAGCTGCCCTTTCCTTTTCTCACAGCACCTGCCGTGGATCTAGACAGACTTGCTGAACGGAACGAACTTCAGGAAGAACTGCACGCCTACCCTCACCCCTTATTCATACCCCGTATTCTCCGTATTCTAAATGATAAAAAAGGCGAATACCACTACGTTAGCTGCCTCCTTTGCTGATAGAGCGGCAGAAGGCGGGTACAACGTTTCTGCTTATATCCCGTTCTACCTTGATCTAGACGAATGCCCCTTCCTATAACAACCTGACGCACAGCGGTGCCCTTAGGGGCACCTCCGATTGCTGGTCCCCTTCGCGTAACTTCCATTCCTTAGTTTGAGCTTGCTTGCGAACTCAGAAGGTTGGCATGTGTATGGCTGCGAGAGCGGCGGAGAAGAGGATTTAGACGACAACGCGTAAAGCCGAGTTACCCCAACCGTCAGCAAGAGCCCCCCCTAGTAGTCAAGTTGCAAGCGTAGGCTTCAAAGAGTTTCGCCTGAGGCTTTCGGACAAGACTAGTTGCTCCAGTTGGTTAGTAACCTCCCTCTTCCGCTTCTGTCGTTCAAGTAGCTAAGTCGTTTAAATCTCCATCTTCTGCCTGGCCTCCTTCCAGCCTCTTCTGCTTTCAGGCAAGGGTAGCTCTGAAGGGAGAGTTGAGCGGAACCAGATATAGATATAAAGTTTGACAATAAAAGAAGCCCGACCCGAGTTCAACGTCTTCAATAGCAGCTGCTTTAGAGAGCGTCTTTCATTCTTCAGGCCCACCGAAAACATGACATGCTAGCTCAGTGGGTCCTGCTGTTGTTCTTATTCCTGCAGTCCATTTTTCCGTCGCTTCGCCTTTAGTTTGAGGAGAAAGGAGAAAAGAACCAGAACCTGGCACTTAAGCGCATCCAATTCCATATTGCTGCGGCAACATTGAATACAGCGGAGAAGTGAGCGGCAGCGCCTATTGTGGTCACAGATAGGGCTTAGGCTTGGTCAAGCCACAAAGGAAGGCAGCGATAGCTACAGCTGACTTACAGAAGGGGCCAGGCAGATGCACCAACTGAAAGATATGCCACAGCGGAAGTCAGATCGCTTATGAAAAGGAATGATGCAACCGCCAATAAAGGGCTCTGTCTCCGACATACGAACCAACAATTCAAGAGATGGACTCCCCACTCTGAACACCACCGGACTACTACCGGTACCTGTTCACCGACACTGAAAATAAGGATGGGCAGGACGGAATACATCCCGACTACACCTCTAGAGCACTGGGGATCACCGGAATACGTTCCAGCAACGCCACCATCTGAACTACTCAGCTCCCCGGAGTACATTCCAGCAGTTTGGCACGGAAATCGGGACTATCTGGAATACGTCCCGATCGCTGCAAATGTAATGCGTAAAAGAATAAGGGGGGACCCATATCCTTACCAAAACATGTCGGTTGACGACATAACATAATGCGCATGCTGGAAGAAAGGCTCACAGGTCTCCAAGTGCAAAGACCTGAGCCAGAAAACATAATCCTGGGCTACTGTTGTGTGTTCCGATCCTTCCAGTGAGAGCTTGTGACCATCGCAGTGACCGCAGTATGCTTAATCGACTCTCTCTCTACCTTCTTGATCGTTGCATCACAAGGAGCAATTGTGAAGAAAAGCCATTGAAAGATAGAGGATTTGAACCTGTAATGTGTACCTAAGGGCTAGATACACAGATGCCTTCCTATCTTCCTTCTTTACTGGACCAATCGATGTTTCCCTACGGTTTATTCAAAACTCAATCATTTAACAACACTAGGGTGATACTAAAAGAAGAGAAGTTCAAAGACGACATTTGACTTTCCCGTAGGCGAAGGGAGCCTGACTCTTCTCTTTGTCTTAATCTAACTTTATTGTCCTTTAATCTCTCTTTCTCTTGTTCATATCTTTCGATAATGTTTTACTTTCCCGTAGGACTCTTCAAACTCTAACTAATAGCTACCTGAAGTTAGATATCTTGGATACAGGAGTGTAACACCCGAAGGTAGAGAACTCACAGACTCAAGGAAATCTAACTCGGGAACTCTTAGCTACAAGAACACCTCAGCTACAGGATGTTAACAACCTTAGAGACCTGAGTTACCTGCCCTTCCTTTGATCTCTTTTCTACGCTCAGATCCCCCACTCTCCTGTTGGAGGTCCAGGTCAACTTGTAACCAACGAAGCCAAGAAGCGCGAGAGAAAGCTGGATTCTTCATTTCAAAGTGCCAATTCCTATGTCCGTCTCATTTCTCTGTAGATGTTTTATAGCTATAGCTTGAAGAATGTGTTTTTATGCTTGCTTTCAATGTTGTCTCATCTTCAAGATGATTGTCTTTTTCTTATCTTGAAAAGAAAGACGGGCAAAGTCGGTACGATCGCGCTGAGATACGGAAAGTGAGTTCGTTGACGATCTCTGTTGAAATGAAAGAGGTTTTCGGCGACATCCAACTAGATGAACATGAAAAAAGTAGTTCTAGTAGCGATGCCACCGGCAGGCAAAGCACCCTTCTTTTTTCAGTCTTTTTAAGAATATGAGTGTGTTTGGCAAATCCTCTCCAGCCCAGGGGGTCCAAGCATGTCGTATCGACGCTAAATGCGCATTCTATTAAGAGTTGATAGAGCGTCGAGTTTCTTTGTTCCGGGTAAAGAAGATACCTTATTTAACTTATTGGATTGGATCGGAAGCTCAAAGTGATCAAAATTCTTAGGCATCCTAACCTCCAGAAGTCTCCCCTTCCCCTTATAGACCCCAATCAGACTCACGTCGCGATAAAAGATGCTCTCATATCTAGCAAGAGGTCGTTCATGGCTATCGGCCATTCACGCGTCACCACGTCGCTTCGCTCGTCCCTATCGGTCTCCACGTCGTTGCACTCGTACCTGTTGCTAGCATAGCGAACTCTACCGTCCCTCTTGCTTCGACCATAAGGAAGAGTAATGAGATAATCATATCATGACATTTCTAATTTCCTAACATCTTGAATTTGAATTAGCTAAAGAAATTAGTGTTGTTGATGATGATACAACATATTTCCGAACATAAGTCTCTTTTTGTTTTGAAGTTCCTCATTAGACTTTTCATTTGTTTTTGTTCCGAGCGAGTTAGACGTCCGGATCCCTTCCATGAACTCTTGGAATGAACGACTCTGACTCTTGCTGCGAATGAGAATGACGCGCTCACTGCTGCGGGATCGGAAGAGGGGACGTTAAAGTGCTCGACCCGGAGAGTGAATGGCCCGTAGAGTGAATGGCTCCGAGCCATTCACGACCTGGTGCCGGCCAAGCTATTCCCTCCAAAGAGGGAATGGATACATGAACTCCTGGCGCTAGAGTTAATGGCCCAAAGCCATTAACTCCTGGTGCTAGCACCAGGAGGGAATGGAATTCCCTCTTGGCGCTGGGGAGAGGGACGAGCGATACCTACTCTTACTAGCGACGTGGTGACGCGCGACGTGGAGCGGTTCACTCTACTAAGACTGAATTTATTTGATTCGTCAGTAAAAGTAAAGAAAGAAAAGTCAAGTTCATTGTTATTGTTAATAGTTGAAAGTGGGAACGGATCACACTCAGACCTCTTTATCCTCTTCCCCCTGGGCTTCCGTTAGATCACACTCAGACCTCTTTATCCTCTTTCTCCTGGGCTGAAGTGTATTTGATCTTGGCTTCTCCTGCCTTGGCTCAAGTATGGTGATCGTTGAACGTCTCTCTTGAGGGTAGAGTGAATGGCCTCGTAGTCGCTGTCGCAGTTACAGGTCGTGAATGGCCCCACAAGCCATTCACTCTACCGTTCCTCTTGCTAAAGAGTGAATCTTAATCATGAAACTTTAGACTTCACATTTCCTAACATCTTGAAAAAGGTCGGAATTAAATGAACGACTCTTGCTGATAAAAGAAAGTATAAGTAGTCAAGTTCTTCATTATACAACTCATTTCCTAACATCTTGAAAAACACACTTGTTCAGTAGAGTTCATGGCCAGTGGATAGTCGTAAATTGCCCCCAAGGCAAGACTCCTTGAATTCACTCGGACCGTGGGCTTTATTCATAATATAGTAGGCAAACCACTATCTTTTCCCATCCTGACTTCTGACAAGCTCTTCGGGCGTGTAACACCTTCCAGACCGCCCTCCCGACTCGTTCACTTGTGGCTCAGGCATGACTTTTCCATCAATCAGCACTTTGACAGGGTCATAATTCCACGGAACCTGATGCGTGGACTTAACCTCCAGTTGAGGTGGTGTCTCAATCACTACTTCAGGTTGAACATCAACTACTAAGGGCTCAGGAGTGTCCCAGTAGATAACAACTGGCTCTGACTCTTCTGGTGCAGACATTGGGAACTACTTCTTCTTGATTCATCTGCCTTACACTTACAGGCGCTGCTTCAACCATCCGATATGCTCCTCCCACAGCATAGCATAGGATTCTAGCATATTCACATACTCTTCCTCAGAAACAAGAAACTTGGTAGGATCCTCCTCATCCTCCCCTTCGGTCAGAATTGCATATTGCTTTTGAATATAGTAATAGAATTAGAAAGAGTAAGCACAAGTAAACCCGTCCTCATCATAAGTACAAAAACTCCCAGCTCCTATACCAGGAGAGACCTTTGAATTTGAATTGTATAATCTCCTAGTCCTTTCCTGCATTCAAAACCAATCATTCTTCTGACGGTTCAGTAAGAAAGCGTACGTTCACATCAAATGGCTAGACGGTATCCCGGATAGATATCTGCTTTTTCCAACCAAGGACTATGCTGTTCTATTGATTAGATATCGCGCGAGAAGAGTCGGATTAGAAGAAGTGCTAGATGAGGGCACTAGACAGACTAAGGTCCCGCCCAAAGGTGAAAGATCCCTATTTCCCTAACCCCTTTAGTGAGGTACCTTAACCTTGCATTAGCTTTCGAAGTGTTGTAAGGGTGCATTTGCTTTAGCTTGAGTGCTTTCATGCTTGCTTCCCGTCTATTCCCTCTTAGTCCGGCTATTACGTATATCCCGTAGTCCCTATGTCTGATGCTGGCCCTTTCGTCCTAGCTTTCCATTCCGTAAGCATTCCAAACCCTACCATTGTTGGAAGGAAGGCTTACTTCTTTTTGGTTGTTGCTAAGTCGCTCTATCGGTCGAGTAGAAAGGGTCCCCGGCCCTTTGACTCTCCCTTGTTCAACAACTCAAAACATACTATGAATGAAAGGGGTTTACTCGTTTTTTCAAGGAAAGAAGCAGCACCCAGGTAAATAAGGAACAAGATGAATACAGAGGTTAAACGAGCATCCCACACCCAAAAGATGCCTTCCTCGGAAGCCCCTCTCTCTCCATCTCTTTGCTTGTAGGAACGAACGAGGCTATCAAATTGTTTATTGAATAGCCTTTCCTCTCTTGTCTTGTTTATGGAGTCTTCTTTCTTTATTCTACGATCTGATCTCGTCTGTTGAAAATCGGAGTTCGTTCCCCGATAGGGTTTTATCTGTATAAACGATCTAGGACTGTCCATTTTCTTTTCTTCTGGTATGAAGTAGCTAGGTCCCTCCCACTTGTTTGAGCTAAGCCTAAGCGCCCTATAAGTCAAAAGCTAGCCCTTACAACTTAATTAAAAGCAAGGTCGAAATCAATCCCTCTTGTATACTTTACTAGTATAGGGTTAATGAACGACCCTTTTTGATCTATGTCATTCCCTGTTCAGCCAGGTCTCATTAGAAATGAGTGGAGCGAAGGGCTCTTTAGAAGGATAAAGGGGATATGGGCGAATTGATTGACCACGACATGAGCGCTGTGGAAGTCTCTTCAACGATTTTATATAGGGTACCTACCCGAAAGCCCCCTCTCGCCAATAGAGGAAGACGAAAAGCCAGGCAGGCTACTATAGTAAGGGAGATCTACGTATCTAAGGGAACGCAGAGAGCCTAAAGAGTGCCGCATTGAAGAAAAGAATTGCGAAGGCTAAAGAGATTCTCAATTTCCTGGATGAATCTATATGATTAAGCATTTTGAAAGAAAGGCGAATGGAATACAAAGAGATACCCCTGAAGGCTATAGTAAAGACTATGCTTTACTCGAATGTCAGGTAAGAGTAAAGAATCGGGGCTGCTGTTGGCTGCAAGACCTTGCTGTGGATTCAATGAAAGGCAGTAGGGCCTAAACTTAGTGGATATATTTGACCTCTCTAGGGTTCCCTCTCATGTCCGGTGAAGAAATAACAGCGTTTGAGAATGACTTGAGGAAAGTAGAGAAGGAAGGATGAGAGCGAATCAATCATCAATATCTAGTTTTTGGTAAGGAATGGTTAAGTCAAAGAAGACTTCGATCCTGACAAAGGAGTCGTAAGTGATAATCCGTCAAGTAACAATCTGACTTTTTCTGGGATGCATCAAAGAAACCCGAAGGAAAAGAAAGATCAGGTTCTATAAAACTAATAAAATATCCTAGGCAAGGGCTGTGCCGGCTTACATGAGAACAGCTCCTTCTCCTATTCGAACATTCCCAAGTGATTGAGGGGGGGGATCAGTCAGCAATAGTAGGGACATCAAAAGAAAATAGTAGGGAACATCTCGCATATCAAGAATCGATAATAGATGGTGGGCAGGGAGGGCTTTTTCATTAGGGCTTGGTTAAGAGGCATCACTACCTTATTTGCAGGTTCGAATGAGCGAGCTTTATCTGCTTTCTGAGCCCTGGTCTACAACCATCCTCTTTTCAGGAATTGAATGCGCTGTGGCACTTGAGGAAATCCGAAAAATAGTATAAGAAGATGGCACTTCTTCCTACCTCTGCTTGGAAACCTTAGCTTTACTTCATTCTTTTCAAATAAAAAGAATTCATTCTATTTCAAGTTTTCAGCTTTAGTTATCACTTAATGATAAAGGAAGGCTTACCTTCAGACCCGAACCTCCTATGATTGCTTCCACTTTCAGAGACTGACTTTCGCTAGCTCTTCACTAAGCTACACTGGCCCACTTTCACCAGCAGCGCGGGCTTACTTTCATCAGTTCACTGAGTCGTAACTCCCCGCTTTGTGACGCCCCAGGCTATTATTACCTTACCTTCTCTCATAGTTCATCAACTAACTAGGCTACCTTGCAGCTTATTAAGAAAGGTAAGAAGGATATTCAAATACATTTCTGTGTCGTAGCTCGGCTGGCATGACATTGAAATAAGGGGGGTTAGAACTCCAATTAGGTTTGCTCGCTCACTCGATGCAAGAAGGGGGTTTTATTCCATAGGAGCGGAGTAACGAAAGAAGGAGTTAGACAAATTATAACATAAAAATAGAATAGAATAAACATATAATATCTTAAAAGCTTGCCATTCAGAGGAGTTTCTCCTGTCCCGGTGCATTCCAACATCTTTCGATCAATAGTCCCCCTCATTCTGTCCACCGTGAAATATAGCCTGACAGTAGTCGAACCTGGAAAACCTCTTTTACATCTTCGATCAAGGGATGAATTCTCCGAGCAGAGAGGCGTCACTCGAGGCTACTGTGACGAAAAGCATAAATTGCCGACCCATTGGCATAGAAAGTGAGGTGCGGATAGAAAGCAATTGGTCAACATCTCACAATTGCATCGACCCATCGAACATAATGATGCGAATCGAGCTTTAATGAGTTCGAATATGCAACGTCAAGCAGTTCCTCTTGCTCGATCCCAGTACTGTGCCTATTCACTCTTCCTAAGTAATGAGATTACTTTGATTACCCGTTCTGCACCTGGAGTCCGCTATTCCTACGTCTTCTTGCCGTGCAGCTTGGCAAGTGATTGTAACTCTTCTTGTCCATCCCACCGGGATTGAACCGCTCACTCGCTGCCTGAAGGCCTAGGGAATGGAATAGGGAATGAGGCCTTTCTACGGTGTACTGATTCTGCTTTTTCCCCAATAAATCGAAGTGCCCCCCTATCGGGCCTTGGAGAGTTGGGCTTTCGTAATATAAGAAGAATAGCAGCAGTTGTGGGAAGCGGCTTTCTATCCGGGGCCTAAGGCGAGTAGCAGACTCAAAGGCAACTCTCTTTACAACCAATCCATTCGTGCCCCTGCCTAAGACTGGGAGTGAGGAAAGCGCTCACCACTCGTTATAATGACAGATAGCTTACAAGATTAGCTTTCCTAACGATGGGATCACTTGCCCTAGCAAATGTATTTCGTGAATGAAATTTCTATTCAAAACTACGAAAGATCTACCGTTCCCGTGCATCAAAAAGTGATAATGCCTTTCAAAGCCTTTCCAGCACCGACCTAGGGTTCATCTACCGCTATTCTATTGGAAATTTGTGTTCTCATCCGACTTTGAGGGAAGGGGGGTATGGAGGAGGCAAGGCGAGAGAGGGATTGAATGCCGAAGGCACGCACTCCTTTGGCCCGCGAAGAAGATCAACCACTCGTTCCAGAGATCAACTAGCCAATGACTTCCAAGTAATTCTCACCCTTTTTAATGTAGCGGATAAGAGCGGGGCACGAGAATTTATGTGTATTCTCATTATAGGAGCTGGTAATCATAGATATGTTGGTGACGTTCTTCTTGCACAAAGAAGCTGTGCCAAAGATCATAAGTTGTACGTACATGTAAAGAACTCAAACGTAAGAACGCTATGATAATACGAGATTATGACTTATCATTGATCAAGAAGGAAACCCTTGAAATGTGACAGCTCCTGAGGTATTATAAAGACTAGTAGTAGAGACTATGATATAGTAGGATTCTTCATATATCAAATTAGATGATTGTGTCTCACCTCTTTATATATCGAAATGTTATGTAAATATGATAGTTTGAGAAAGCTACTAATATCACCGAAAAGATTGTGAATGGTTTGATTGAGTTATGAAAGGTTATGTAGCTCGACGGAAAGGATCTTTCTAGCTGAGTAGCTACCCAAGCACTAATACAGGACCTGAACTACAAGGGAAAGTACGTGAACACTCCGGCTGCATATTATAATTCACGACAAAGGAAGCGGTTCGGACAGGAGCTCAAAAGGGAATCTCTCTTCATCCCGTACTCAAACAACAGAAGCACCGATCTCACTCTTCGTTCCGTTCCCTGCAGCAACTGACTCAACCTTGGAGAGGATCCCGCTCGCCCTTAATTTAGTAAGTTCGTTGGGTAGAGTAATGGTATATTTTTCCCTACGAGTGCATGGTATTTCCCTACGAGTGCATGGTATTTCCCTACGAGTTCATGGCTCCGAGCCAAGCTACTCCCTCTTTTGCAGCTAGCTGGCTGGCACCAGGTCGTGAATGTATACATTCACTCTTTCCAGGTCGTGAATGGGGGCCATGAACTCTTTCCAAAGAGGGAATGTGTTCCATTCCCTCTTTGGTGCTAGCCTAGAAATGCCATTCACTACATACTAGAATTTGCCTGGAAATTTCATTCACGCAATAATGATTAGATATCGCTCTGAGGGACTGAAGACTCTTTTTTTCCTGACTTATCATTTCTAGCTCCTTGCTCGACTCTGATGAGGGGTCTTCTTCCCTTTTCAGAGAGGAACGAATTATGACTATCTTTATCGGGCTCGTACGTTCCCTTCCGACTGCTCTTTGAGTGAATGCTCTAGTTGATGCTGCTCTTTACCCTACTCAATAGTATGGGAATCCGAACGAGTACAACTTATAAGGTACGGACACCGGTGCCTGACTCCTCTCTCTCGCTTGCGCTAGAGCCCTACTCTTTCTTAGTCGTCCTCAACCTTTCCATCTCTTGAAACTGGTGCCTAGCCTCTCCTTATTCATTCTATGGGGCTTCCGGAGTTTCAGTAAGACCCTCGTAAGCGAGATCTGAATTAGCTCAGTAGCGGGGACGGGAAGAGGAGTTGGAAAGCACACTTGACCCTTTGTTAATAGCTCTTTTCCGGTTCTTGTCCTGTCTTTCCGGCTCCACCCCAAAAGAGATCTTGAAAGGATATGTTTAGTTGACCAGCTCAGCTGCGGAAATGGGTGCAATGAAGATTTGGTTCAAGCGCTATCGGGACTAGAAAGAGATAGAGGTGCGAGCTCTGGTTCTTAAGAGGAATTAAGAAAGAATAGAATAGTGGTTATGCACGATGCTTTCTTTGCGGAAGGCAATGCGATAAAGATCATAGTTGTTCGGAAAGGAAAGATGGAGCTCACGTGGGAGCCGGAGAAACGACATATGCTACAGACTCTGGAGCAGCAAGAGAAAGGTCCAAAGCCGGATTCTTTTCCTCCTTTCCGATCTGCCTACCTTGAACCAGTCCTTGAACCCATAGGTCGGAATGCCTTACGAGCCAGAAGAGAGAGGATTTGCTACGGTTCATGGACAGAGTACATGTTTAAGCTTATGCCCTTATGACTCTTCCCTTCCTTCTTATTTACTTTTTGCCGTGCTTTGGATCGGCCCGCTTGTGTGAAGCATCAGCTAAGTGGACTTGCACAATTGATCTCCGTTGACTTAAGAGCTTTATATCCCGGCTACCGTTGACCTGGGACCTATGTCCACTTGCTGCGAAGCTCGTAAGGTCGGTCTCGAGCGTATTGAATTCAAGAACGTGGCCGGAGTTATCATTTCAGATGCATTCTTACTATACGACATCATTATCTTAATTCAAGATTAAGCCCTCTCACCCGGAATGCTGCCAAGGAAGGAAAGATCACTCTATCTGACGAGTACGGGATTCATGAATAGTCCCTGTAGAGTACTCAAAACCAACCCATGAACTCGTTTAGCCTTTCACTCAACATCTATAGGAATGAACTGCAGGATAAGGATCAGGTACTATGCCTCGGTATGAACTAATTTAATTGTTTTGCTTTTGGGAAGGGAGAGTGATTTTCATGGGACGAGGGCCTATAGACTTGTAGTGGGTCTCAAGTCTGGGAGAGGGAATTTGGAGTTCGAGTGAGGATCGTCTCGACTATAAGGAGAGGAAGATAGGGCACTCGGAAGGGGAGAGAGCTTCCCCCAACTTCTACCATCGACCAAGGCGGGATTTGGCTCTGTCTTACATGCCTACCATGAATGGCCTACCTCGAATGTCGTTCCGCATCTCTTCCGGCTACTCCTGCTAGGGCAGGTCTAAATAAAGCACTTTGTCCTTTTGGTCGGCCGATATTGAATGCCGATGCTGATCCCTTATTTCATTCAATATATTCTCTGATCTGAGGCGGGAAAGACAAGACAAGACCTCTCTATAACCCGTGAAACGAAGTGCGGCGGAGCCAATCGAAGCGAAGCAACAGACAATTGGAGCGGAATGCGATCGAATGTCACGAGCCGACTGTGGATCAAGACTATTTCATTCCTCAACTGCTCGGACTTATCTGGCGTATCTTATCTATAATTAGAATGACCATTGCTGTAGCCTATGCTGAAGTCATGGAACGTACGATAGTGGGGATGAGAACAAGACCGAGATAACCAAGATTACTGGGAGGACGCTTACCTTCACTCTAGGCCACTAAAGGCTGCTGGGAACCTTAACTCGAGTCGAGCAACCGAGAACGAAAGAGATGAGCCCTATACTATAGTGAAAGTGCTCAAGTACTTGAAACCATAGCCCTTTCGTGGAAGAAGCTCATTCAGGAACTTTTCCTCGCCACCCAGATCAGACACGGATCTTCCTTTGCTAGCTGCTACCGTACCTCGGGAGTTTTGGTCTTTGACTGGGCTCGCTCCTTCCTTAAGTTTATTGGCACCGAAAAGGAGAGCATGAACTACTGAATAGGTCGGCCAAGATCAAGGATCAAGCTCATGTTCTATAGGATGGGGACGAGTGAAACTCATATAAGAGCGTGTGTGCTTCATCGGCTAAGAATTTGTTGTGCGCGCTGGGGGACGGGAAGTGCTCTAGAGGATCGGCTAACTGACCGAACGAAGAGGAGTTGCACCTTGTCTCCGCTAATGCTGCCCTTACTGTAGATTCAGCCTTTCGAAGGTCCGCTCCTTCCTTCGCTCATTCTTTCTCCACTTCATTCACTCTACTTGAGAATGATGAACTGCTCTTTGCTTCCGGTGGTCCGAGGGCGGTTCCAACTCCATTCTTTCCTTTCAGTCGAGCATCTACTTCGATACCTACTTCTGTGCTTTCCGCTTGAGGCTACGCACCTTAGTCAAGGCTTGTCCGATCAAGGCCCATTCACCCGTCCGGATCGGCGAAACCCTATTTGAGTAATGGGACCGGGAAAGAATAGTAGATGCAGGAACGTAGGCGAATAGTCTCAGTCAAGGAGCGATCCAAAGCCAAGCTACTCCCTCCAGCTAGCATGAATCCCAGTGCTTGGTCTTCGATCAACCATTTCATTTCTTTGTCCCAGTTCTCCGTTTCGAGGTGGGAGGACTTGGGAGCAGTTATCCGTCCCTGGTAGTATGAATCCGGTCCTCACCCCGGACAAGTGGAGCGGCCAATTGCAGCGGCCAATTGCTCCACGAGAACATTGCAGCACTCATTGCTGAGCTTGCAGCGTTACTTAGGGCAGAAAATCTTCGTCGACCGACATTCACATTCATTTGATCTCTTTCCCAGCCCTCTCCCTAACTTTAAAACGAGCTATCTTTCTTCTACAATCTCCCTTTAGGTCGATCCCTCGTTGTACTCGGCCCTT